>SJYW01028318.1:87335-148744 GCA_006410735.1 Raphicerus campestris | reverse complement strand
AAAAAAAAAAAACCTGTTACCTTGGATTCTCACATGAACTACTAGTGAACATTTTTCCCATGTCATCTATTGACAAGTAGAAGATAACATTCTATTGGTAAAGTGTGAAAGTCAAAGTGTTAGTCGCTCAGTCGCATCTGACTCTTTGCAACCCCATGGACTAGACTAGAGCCCACCAGGCTCCTCTGTCCTTGGAAAGAATACTGAAGTGGGTTGCTGTTTCCTTCTCTGGGGGATCTTCCCGACCCAGGGATCAAACTAGCATCAAGAAAGACTTCTCAGAAATATGTTAAACAAACCTGAAAATAGGAGTTAAGTAAAAGAAATTGCTACAGGGACTTCCCTGGTGGTCTAGTGGTTGAGAATTTTCCTTCCAAGGCAGAGGACATGGGTTCAATCCCTGGTCAGGGGACGAAGATCCCACATGTCCCAGGACAACTAAGTCCCCATGCCAAAACCAGAGAGACCCGCCCACCACAAAAAAGACCCAGCACAGCCAAAATTTTAAAAGAAAAAAAAAAGAAGTTGGTAGAGCTGGGTGGAAGAGGATGTTTCTAGTGAATAAAACCATCTATGCCCAAAGAGAAATATATGGAAGTAATTCTGTTCAAAAGAGGCAGACAGATCCCAATGACCTAGATTATGGAGGATATGGGGGGGGGATGAGGGCAAGCTCCCTGTTCCCAGGGTTTAAATAGCCCTGGAGAAACAGGAAGCTGTTTTATACAATGGTATCTTTGGTCGTTTCATTAACAGCAACCTCACCTTCCTGTTGGCATCGAGGCTGGAGGCGGGAATCTGGAGGGTTACTTTATATTCTGTTCGTTTATCCAGCTCTTCCGCGATGTAACTAGCTTCTCTCACCAGCAGATTGGCTTTCACAATTTGTTCCCTCAGCCTCATCAGGCTGTTATTCAGTGTTGCTTCTCTTTAAAATAAAACGGGGAGGGAATAACCATTAGAGCAGCACATGGAAATATTATATAGCACATAAAACATCAACACCAAGCTGCGCACCAAGCTTTACGACTGTCTTTTGCACACAGGGAATACGTGAGCGGCACTGCCCTGTACATGCACCCAAACGTGGGCCACGTTAAGAGTGCTGGCACACGCTTCTGTGGGAGGCTGGCCCGAGGCTAGGGCTTGGCAAACTTGACTGTGTATATAATCACCTGGGAATCTTGAGAAACTGAAGATTTTGACTTAAGTATATTTGCATCCTCAGTCCTTGAGTCCAACTCTTTGCAACCCCATGGACTGTAGCCCATCAGGCTCCTTTGTCCATGTAATTTCCCAGGCAAGAAAACTAGAGTGGGTTGCTATTTTCTTCTCCAGGGGATCTTCCTGACCCACAGATCGAACCCACATTTCCTGCATTGGTAGGTGGGTTGTTTACCGCTGACCCACCTGGAAAGCCTGTATCTGGGTGGGAGACCTAAAATGCTACATTTCTGTCAATTGTCAGGTGACAGAGATGCTGCCTGTCTGCCAACCAAACCCTGAAGAGCAAGAGGTTAGTTAAGTCCACTCTGTAACCATGGCAAAGACATTTAGCGCAATGCTCATCAGCCCATATAAAGATCAAACTTGTAGTCTGAATCTTACTGGTACCATGCTTTACCTACCTGATATATCACCTCTCTTTTTGTCCTTTTTTAAAAAACCATCTACCCATGCCTCAGAACCTAAAGTATAATACAACGATAAAGTATAACTTCTGAGTACACACACCGGTTTATTCAAATCCAAAAGCTATTTATACCCACTGAAAATGGGGTGGTGCCTCAGAGGGGTGGCTTTAAATACTTCAATATAAATGGATAATTCCCCCTTTTTGTCCCCCCAAAATGGGGGCAAAAAAGACATGGTCAAGTGGTTCTTAGCTGTAACACTTACAGTATAATTCATGTTTAAATTAAGGTCTAGATTTTTCCCCTCTGTATGTTACGCAGGTGGGTTATTGGTGACGGGTAGCAAGGGCCCTACCATCCACCTACCTCTCTTCTGTCCACTGCCGCAGTCGCTGCTGAGCGCTGGGGGAGTGGAAAGAAAACCTGTCGGAACTACGACAGTTCTGTTTCTCGGGGGACAGCCGTCTCCGGAGCTGCTCCAGCTCGTGCTCATACATGAGCCTCTGGCGCTCCAACGCAGACCGTTTCTCCTCTTCATGCTGTTGTTCCAGGCTGTTCAGTATTGACTGCATGGGATCTAAACAAGGTTTTTTGTTGTTGTTGTTGTTGTTTTAAGGCAAATAACAAACAAAAGGTTAACTGCACAACACAATATGCATCAAATGCTGCTCTATAGTGCTGTTTGTCACAAACAACAATTGATAATTAATAATGTGAGTTGTGTTTAAATTTTTTGATTGGAGGATAATTGCTACAATGTTGTGTTAGTTTCTGCTGTACGACAGTGTGAATCAGCCATAAGCGTACATATATCCCCTCACTCTTGAGCCCGGCCCGAAACTGGGTCCTTTGTAGAGATGTAGATGAACCCAGATTTTGTCATAAAGAGTGAGGTAAGTCAGAAAAACAAATAACGTAAGGTTCTTTAAGACAGTTAGCTTTCCTGACTCCCAGTCGCTAACCGTATTATCTGTTCTGTCAGATACTTGCTCAACTATCCTCTGTATAGAAGAAACAGGTCTACACATAACCTAGGACAGAGGCAACGCCCCAGAAATCCACTACAATAATAAGCCAGGGACAGTCAAGTCTGACCTGAGAAATTCTACCAATGAGAACAGTTTGACGTGACTGATGTATCAGGGCAGAAAGAGTAAGTTTTTAAAAGTATAATACACTTGGGCCAAAGCCACAAAAGAATATAGAGTACAGAGGAACAACATGAAGATGTCTTTTTGCTAATGTTTAAAAAGTGTCCAATGTAAATATCTCTAACCAGTCCAGCAACTCCAGCAACTCTGAAAGATTTAAAAAGCAAAACCGGTCTGCTCACCGTTACTGCCCAGCGCCTTCATGGTCACCTCCATCTGGGCGTACTCATAATTGAAGTTGATCTCACTGGACACCTCNGCTGGTCCTCACCACCAACACAACAGCAGCTTTGTATGGGAAACGAAGTCCAGCCCCAGCTCAGACTTTCTCAGCCTCCCTTGCAGCTGAGAGGCAAATTCTAGCAAGTGAGGGGTCAGAGGAAGGTCACTGGGGACTCCGGGGAGACTTCTGCTTCTTCTGCTCAGGATAGTCAAGGCTAGTCCCGCCACCCCTCAACCTTGCCTTCTTCAGGGTGTCTGAGGGCTGCTCTGACGCCCGGAGGGGTGTGGGCCCCTTTAGACCGCAGAGAAGAGGCAAGACAATGCCAAGACTTCTGCCTTCTGCCACGACTCTTCCGACAGCACGAGGCAATGCCAATAGCCATCCTCCTTGGGAGCTCCCATTTTGTTAGAGAGAGGAACTGTGTAACCCAGAGTCAAACCTGCCACTGGATGCGGCTGAGAGTATTCCTAAATAAAACACGAGCCTCCTGTCACAGACAAGGAGACTAAGACCACTACTTTTCAAAAATAAGAATATAAGCATGTCAGAAAAATAAGTAATGAATTCTCAGGCCAGATGGCAAAGCAATCTTCTTCCAATGGGAAATAAAATTTAAAAATATGTAACTTAATCAGTATTTCTCCTGAGCACACTGTTCATGTGTCCCTTAGGCTCAAGCCGTATAGGAACAAGCATGTGTGCCCTGAATAAATATCAATATATATGTGAGCACAAAACAAAACATATATTTATGGCATTAAGTTTACTTTTTAATGTATACTCTTCTTTACAGAGCACCTCCCTCTTTAAGAGCATGATCGTCATACCTGAAGAAGTGGTTGTTCCCCCACAATATCCTGTCCCCGTGGTGCAGCTGAATGGGACTGGACACTGAGGAGCCATTTACAAATGTTCTGTGGAGAGAAGAGGCCAAACATGTGCACAATGATTATCATATCCTCTCCTTCAATTTCTCCAATACAGGAAAAGCAAAATAACCAATTCCCCCAAAATAAAACGCCCTTGGAGAATTAATTTTTTTATTTCCTTCTTTGCTGATTTACCTAAAATGCCTATGGTACCAAGTGCTGTAGATTATTAACCTCTATTTTTCAAAGTTCTAAATGTGTCATATAGCATATTAAGGAGTGAATATGGAACCATTACAGCTAATGATACAAAGACAGTGGCAGTGTACACGACAACCAGAGCAAGCATGTCCAATCACACAGGTAGAGAAAGCCAATCAACCAACTAAACGCAGAACTACCTACAGGGGCAGTAATAAGAAATGAGACCTGTTCAATTCTTAACTTCCTATAGCACAGAAAAATGCCCATATCCTAACAATACAGAAGAGCTGTTAAGAGCCACTTGACTGCTCACCCTGACAATGGAGTTCAACACAGAAATGGTGGGTAGAAGATCATTCAGGGAAAACTTGAGAGGGGTGGGAACTAAATAGAAAATCACATATTCCATTTTAAGGCTGATATTACAGGAATATCTCTGTCATCACGTCTCTCCCACTGAATGACTCATCTACTTAGAAAATAAAGGTCTTTAACTTGACATTAAAGGCCTTGCAAAAGGAAAACCTCTTAATCTCCTTTTCTCTGTTCCAGTGAGTTCTCAACTCCAGAAAAATCAAAAACAGGGGGAGGATGTTGTGCTCTGTCCACTAAACAATGATTTTCCTTTCCTCCAAAGTGAGGGTTGTCCCAGTCCTATAGCCAAGGAAGAGGGCTCCTGTTCCTCTTCATCCCCCTGAGTCTCAACTCAGTTTGATTCCTCGCAAAGCCGTTTGATTTGTCCAAAGCCCAGTTTGATTTCTACTTCCTCAGTCACTCCAGGCGGTATTACCTTAAAATCTTTACATTCCTAAAGTGTTCATCTGGCTTCGTACAGTTTTTTTTAACGTGTATGCACAGACACAGAACCTTAGTCTGCATCTAGACTCCACTACCATGTGGGCTTTTGACGACTTTTGAAACAGGTTTTGGTTTTCTGCTGTGCTGGGTCTCCGCTGCCGTGGGGCTTTCTCTAGCTGTGGTGAGCAGGGACTACCCTGTCGTGTGCATGGGCTTCTCATCGGGGTGGCTTCTCTTGCTGCCAAGCACAGGCTCCAGGATGAAGGCTTCAGTAGCAGCAGCATGGGGGCTCAGTAGTTGCACCTCCCAGAGCCTAGAGCACAGGCTCAGGGGTTGTGGCACACGGGCTCAGCTGCCACGTGGGATGTGGACTCTTCCCAGACCAGGGATCGAACCTGTGTCTCCTGCATTGGCAGGTGGATTCTCTACCACTGAGCTACCAGGAAAGCTCCACGTGGGCTTTATATACTAAAGGCAATTGGTCTCTATGTTCCTGTAGTCTGATTTATTCAAAGCATGAGCTCAAAAAATAGAGTTTTGATAAGAGGGGGCCTACTGAAATTAGCAGATTTTAGCCTGTATAACACAAATTCCTTAAATACAGCGAGGAGTTTAATTAAAGGCAAACACATATACAGGCTTATTTTCTGAAGCTCTAGCAGTTAGTAAATAAAAGCATGACTATAATAACAGTTCTCAAAGTGCGGTCTGCAGGAGGTCCCAAAGATCAAATTTACTTGTGTAACAACACTAACCTGCCATTTTCCACTGTGTTGACATTTGCGTTGGCAAAGAATAAAACTATTGGTGTTTTTGCACACATCAAGGCAATGGCATCAAACCCTTATTAGTAGTCACTGGATTATTCACTGCTGTGTATTCACAATTTTTAAAAATGTTTCATTTGAAAAGGTCCTTGATGAAGGAGTAAAAATCAACTGTACTCCAACAAAATTTTTTAAATTAAAAAGTAAAAATAAATTTATGAAAATAAAATTTTAAAATTACTACTTTTGGTAAATCTTGACCCTTGAGTAGTACACAACTTCTTAAACATTCGCAGTGACGACATGGGAAGCGTGCGAAGCGCTGTGCTGAAGCATACCAAAGTATGACAGCTGTCTTGAGCAAAGACACACACAGAGTGATTTTCTGGCACATTTTCTTGAAAATGAACAAAGGCAGCCTGTCACTTTGACCAAAGTAATTGACAGTATTTGTTGTCAAGCTTTCAAGTGAAAATTAGAGTTTTGGGAAATTTGTGTCAATGCCTCCAACCAAAGACCACCAGGAACACTCCCGTAGTTGAGACAGTTAGGTTTATCACACATACCAAGGGAGAAGTCTCCACAGGAAGCCTGGGGGTGTCAGCAAGGGGAGAATGGTGGAGGGGAGGTGTTGCTGCAAGGAATGGGCTTCAGCTGGACATCCTAGGAGATGGCCTGAGGAGGTGGGAGTCCTGTATAGTTTGGATGCTGTCGGAGAGCAGGACTGATTCTATGGTTGCGTTTGTCAAAAATCTTACTCATGGAGTGGAGACGAAGATGAAGTTATAATCGGTAAAGAGAAACAGTCACTCACATCGACTGAGAGAAGGTGTCTGGTATTTTGGGTGTGGCACAGTGACTGCAGGCTTACCAGGTGGCTCTAGTGACAAAGAATCTGCCTGCCAATGCAGGGGACGCAAAAAGATGCGAGCTCAATCCCTGGGTCAGAAAGATCCCCTGCAGGAAGAAATGGCAACCTGCTCTAGTATTCTTGCCTAGAAAATTCTACGAACAGGGAACTTGGAGGGATACAGTCCATGGGGTCGCAGAGAGAGAGACATGACTGAGTGAGCACACAGTGACCTTGGTTTTTGTCTCTGCTGAGACAAAATTATTATATGACCTGTTTCATCTTATTCTGTCACAGCCTCAGAGTAACCTTCCCTGGGGTTGGTGTCTGTGAGATTATTTAATGGGAGAAGAGCATGCCTGCATTCAGCCAGGTTATGCTCTTTTTTTTCTTCCTCATTTGCATCCTTCACCATGAGCTTGATAGCTTCCAAACATTTAAAGACTTTATGGGTGAAATCAGTGATGATATTAATGATTTTTTAATATGATGATGAATCAGCATTCAGAAGATCAGTATATCAATTAACCATCACGTATAATAGTTATATAGACAGTTACACAACAGGACAATAACAATCTTAAAGCTGAAGGAAACAAACTGACAAATAGTTTGTATAATGTGATGCCTTTTCATTACTTATTGAGAGCTTGTATTATTAGTCTGGTGTGTGTGCTCAATAGTGTTCAACCCCATGGACTATACAGCCCACCAGGCTCCTCTATCCATGGAAATTTTCCAGGCAAGAATACTGGAGGAGGTTGCTGTTTCGTCCTCTAATATTAGTCTGACATTACGTGATAAGGATAGAAAACCAAAAAAAGAAAGGTCCTCATCCTCAAAGGACCCCCAGGCCCATGTGGAAACAGAGGCTAGCAGCTCACAAGAACACCGCATGAAGTGCTAATGGAAGCAGAGTGCACTAGGCGCACGCGCTGGGGGCCCTTATTTTAGACTCAGGTAGATAATGACAGAGCTTAACCTGGAAGGTCAAACAGGAGTTAGCTGGCCAGAGGAACGGCAGATGCAGAGAAGAGGAGATAAACAGGAGGGGCGTAAGGGACTCTGTATCAAGAAGACCCAGAAGCCATCTGGCTGCACGCAGCATGGACTGGGATTCCAATCAGGATTTGATTGGGAGGCAGGGGGGAATTCCCTGATGGTCTACTGGTTAGGACTCTGCACTTCCACTTCTTGGGGCCTCGGTTCCATCCCTAATCGGGAAATCAGGACATCACAAATCATGCACAGCGTGGTGAAAAAAAAAAAAAAGATTTGATGATGGAGGCCTTATTTAAATAAGGTGATGTTAGTATGTACAGAGAGGAAGGATGGGTTTAAGCGATATTAGAAAGTTAACCTAGAGCCTGTTACACAGAGCAAAGCATGTCAGAAAAACAAATACTGCGCATTAACACACATTTATGGAATCTAGAAAAATGGTACTGATGAACCTACTGGCAAGGCGGCAATGAAGACACAGACAGATAGCAGGCTTGTGGCCACAGCGTGGGAAGGAGAGGAGGGCCAAACCAAGAGAGTAGCGTTGAAACACACACATTACCACGTGTAAAACAGACCGCTAGTGGGAAGCGGCTGTGGAACACAGGAGCTCAGCTCCATGGTCTGTGACAGCCAAGAGGGGTAGGCCGGGGTAGGGTACGCACAGAAAGTTCAAGAAGGAGTGGACAGAGGTATACTTACGGCTGATTCACATTGTTGTATGGCAGAAACCCACACAACACTGTAAAGGAATTTCTCTCCAATTAAAAATAAACGTGAAAAAAGACAAAAAAGTTGACTATTAAGGACTTGGTAACTAACTATCTTCATTAAGTGGACGTAAAAGCCAAAACGACCTTATACCACCCTCAGTGTACTTTCTTCCTCTTAAAAATTACTGTGACATTAACACTAAATAAAGTACATTACCTGGTGTTCTTCTGAGGAGTCAGCATAACCTGGCCTTCTGGGGTGATGTCTATGATACAATGTTCAGGAAGAATTCCCATGCCACACAGCTGGATATCTTGGGAATTTGCTGAACCTATCAGTGTATGTTCCTATAAAAGAATCAAATTCACGGATTAATACTGCATTCTTGCACATACACAAACTGAAACTATCTACTCTCAGCTCTAGCATATTACCTTAAACTCTCAGCTCTCTACCCATGACCTTAGCTAAAAGATTTTTAAAGCAAATAGAATAGTAGGGGGAATTCCTGGCTTTCACTTAAATTCATTGTACAAGTTGCACTTCCTTATAAGGAATAAGGCACTGAATTGAGTTATATAACTTTTAAACCTAAAAACTACAGGCTTATATTAATGGCTATACTATATTCTTTATTTTCCATAGCAATCTTGATTCAAAATATTCTATCCTACTTCAAAGCCTGAACCAAGTGTCAGTTCAGTTCAGTTGCTCAGTCGTGTTTGACTCTTTGCAACCCCTTGGACTAGAGCACGCCAGGCTTCCCTGTCCATCACCAACTTTCAGAGCTTGCTCAAATTCATGTCCATTGAGTCAGCGATACTGAGGCTGAAGCTCTAGTACTTCGACCACCTCATATGAAGAACTGACTCACTGGAGAAGAAGACCCTGATGCTTGGAAAGANGTGGAGACGAAGATGAAGTTATAATCGGTAAAGAGAAACAGTCACTCACATCGACTGAGAGAAGGTGTCTGGTATTTTGGGTGTGGCACAGTGACTGCAGGCTTACCAGGTGGCTCTAGTGACAAAGAATCTGCCTGCCAATGCAGGGGACGCAAAAAGATGCGAGCTCAATCCCTGGGTCAGAAAGATCCCCTGCAGGAAGAAATGGCAACCTGCTCTAGTATTCTTGCCTAGAAAATTCTACGAACAGGGAACTTGGAGGGATACAGTCCATGGGGTCGCAGAGAGAGAGACATGACTGAGTGAGCACACAGTGACCTTGGTTTTTGTCTCTGCTGAGACAAAATTATTATATGACCTGTTTCATCTTATTCTGTCACAGCCTCAGAGTAACCTTCCCTGGGGTTGGTGTCTGTGAGATTATTTAATGGGAGAAGAGCATGCCTGCATTCAGCCAGGTTATGCTCTTTTTTTTCTTCCTCATTTGCATCCTTCACCATGAGCTTGATAGCTTCCAAACATTTAAAGACTTTATGGGTGAAATCAGTGATGATATTAATGATTTTTTAATATGATGATGAATCAGCATTCAGAAGATCAGTATATCAATTAACCATCACGTATAATAGTTATATAGACAGTTACACAACAGGACAATAACAATCTTAAAGCTGAAGGAAACAAACTGACAAATAGTTTGTATAATGTGATGCCTTTTCATTACTTATTGAGAGCTTGTATTATTAGTCTGGTGTGTGTGCTCAATAGTGTTCAACCCCATGGACTATATAGCCCACCAGGCTCCTCTATCCATGGAAATTTTCCAGGCAAGAATACTGGAGGAGGTTGCTGTTTCGTCCTCTAATATTAGTCTGACATTACGTGATAAGGATAGAAAACCAAAAAAAGAAAGGTCCTCATCCTCAAAGGACCCCCAGGCCCATGTGGAAACAGAGGCTAGCAGCTCACAAGAACACCGCATGAAGTGCTAATGGAAGCAGAGTGCACTAGGCGCACGCGCTGGGGGCCCTTATTTTAGACTCAGGTAGACAATGACAGAGCTTAACCTGGAAGGTCAAACAGGAGTTAGCTGGCCAGAGGAACGGCAGATGCAGAGAAGAGGAGATAAACAGGAGGGGCGTAAGGGACTCTGTATCAAGAAGACCCAGAAGCCATCTGGCTGCACGCAGCATGGACTGGGATTCCAATCAGGATTTGATTGGGGGGCAGGGGGGAATTCCCTGATGGTCTACTGGTTAGGACTCTGCACTTCCACTTCCTGGGGCCTCGGTTCCATCCCTAATCGGGAAATCAGGACATCACAAATCATGCACAGCGTGGTGAAAAAAAAAAAAAAGATTTGATGATGGAGGCCTTATTTAAATAAGGTGATGTTAGTATGTACAGAGAGGAAGGATGGGTTTAAGCGATATTAGAAAGTTAACCTAGAGCCTGTTACACAGAGCAAAGCATGTCAGAAAAACAAATACTGCGCATTAACACACATTTATGGAATCTAGAAAAATGGTACTGATGAACCTACTGGCAAGGCGGCAATGAAGACACAGACAGATAGCAGGCTTGTGGCCACAGCGTGGGAAGGAGAGGAGGGCCAAACCAAGAGAGTAGCGTTGAAACACACACATTACCACGTGTAAAACAGACCGCTAGTGGGAAGCGGCTGTGGAACATAGGAGCTCAGCTCCATGGTCTGTGACCGCCAAGAGGGGCAGGCCGGGGTAGGGTACGCACAGAAAGTTCAAGGAGTGGACAGAGGTATACTTACGGCTGATTCACATTGTTGTATGGCAGAAACCCACACAACACTGTAAAGGAATTTTTCTCCAATTAAAAATAAATGTGAAAAAAGACCAAAACGTTGACTATTAAGGACTTGGTAACTAACTATCTTCATTAAGTGGACGTAAAAGCCAAAACGACCTTATACCACCCTCAGTGTACTTTCTTCCTCTTAAAAATTACTGTGACATTAACACTAAATAAAGTACATTACCTGGTGTTCTTTTGAGGAGTCAGCATAACCTGGCCTTCTGGGGTGATGTCTATGATACAATGTTCAGGAAGAATTCCCATGCCACACAGCTGGATATCTTGGGAATTTGCTGAACCTATCAGTGTATGTTCCTATAAAAGAATCAAATTCACGGATTAATACTGCATTCTTGCACATACACAAACTGAAACTATCTACTCTCAGCTCTAGCATATTACCTTAAACTCTCAGCTCTCTACCCATGACCTTAGCTAAAAGATTTTTAAAGCAAATAGAATAGTAGGGGGAATTCCTGGCTTTCACTTAAATTCATTGTACAAGTTGCACTTCCTTATAAGGAATAAGGCACTGAATTGAGTTATATAACTTTTAAACCTAAAAACTACAGGCTTATATTAATGGCTATACTATATTCTTTATTTTCCATTGCAATCTTGATTCAAAATATTCTATCCTACTTCAAAGCCTGAACCAAGTGTCAGTTCAGTTCAGTTGCTCAGTCGTGTTTGACTCTTTGCAACCCCTTGGACTAGAGCACGCCAGGCTTCCCTGTCCATCACCAACTTTCAGAGCTTGCTCAAATTCATGTCCATTGAGTCAGCGATACTGAGGCTGAAGCTCTAGTACTTCGACCACCTCATATGAAGAACTGACTCACTGGAGAAGAAGACCCTGATGCTTGGAAAGACTGAACGCAGGAGAAGGAGATGACAGAGGATGTGTCAATGACATACCAAAAATACGGATCTGAAAACTATAGTTACCCAAGTTGTACATCACCTACCTGGTCTTTATGAAGTTCAAATTCTTACCCAGGCTGCAAATCTTCTGTGATCTGGCCCCTAACTGCTACTTCTACCCCAGGTCCCAGCACTCTGCCTCTCCTGAAGCACGATCCACCCACACAGGCCTTTCATCCATTCTTTGAGCACTCTGACCGCTTCCTCTGCCTGAACTGTTCCCCCTGATTGTCATATTGGAATGTTTCTGATCATTTCTACCTCAGCACATCCTCAGAGAGGTGTATACTGAGCTGACAACGAGAAAGAACCACCGTCTTACTCTCATGCCTGAATTCCTTACATAGCACTGACTGTGGGTTTACTGTCCATCTCCACAGCTAGCGCGGAGACGCTGAGAGAGCAGAGGGCAGCCTGTCCTGCAACCTACCGCCTCACCACTGTATTCCAAGCATGTAACACAAGGCCTGCTACACTGAGCCATTAAGTAAAAACAAAAGAAAGATAAATGAACAACCATTTCCCTTAGCATTCCCCTCGGATTCAGAGGAAGGTGATTTTCCCCTCCTTTGTCCACAAGCCAGCTAATTACACTGTTGGTTCCAATTCTTTCCATCTCTTCTGGGATCCCAGTCTAATAAAAAGGCCTCTTCCCTTCCATTATTTTCACTTTCCCTCTTCTGGGGGTTTCTTCTCTCAAGTGCGCTGCAATGAGGTTTCCAAGGAAACAAAAAGCTGGATCAGAATTGCATTCTGGTATCCGGTTCAGTCCTCAGGGAATATATACGAGAAACACAGGGACACTCCCGGCCAAGGTCTACTCCTCGATTTTGGCTGAGGCTTCCTGGTCAAGCCCTGGATTGACCTTCCTAATCCAGAGACCAGGGCTTGACCAGGTGTCAACTACAAGGAATGCTTTAGTGACGTTCAGTAGCAGGCCAAAGGAATCCATTCCACACCCATCTCCCATCTTTCCTNTTACCCAAGTTGTACATCACCTACCTGGTCTTTATGAAGTTCAAATTCTTACCCAGGCTGCAAATCTTCTGTGATCTGGCCCCTAACTGCTACTTCTACCCCAGGTCCCAGCACTCTGCCTCTCCTGAAGCACGATCCACCCACACAGGCCTTTCATCCATTCTTTGAGCACTCTGACCGCTTCCTCTGCCTGAACTGTTCCCCCTGATTGTCATATTGGAATGTTTCTGATCATTTCTACCTCAGCACATCCTCAGAGAGGTGTATACTGAGCTGACAACGAGAAAGAACCACCGTCTTACTCTCATGCCTGAATTCCTTACATAGCACTGACTGTGGGTTTACTGTCCATCTCCACAGCTAGCGCGGAGACGCTGAGAGAGCAGAGGGCAGCCTGTCCTGCAACCTACCGCCTCACCACTGTATTCCAAGCATGTAACACAAGGCCTGCTACACTGAGCCATTAAGTAAAAACAAAAGAAAGATAAATGAACAACCATTTCCCTTAGCATTCCCCTCGGATTCAGAGGAAGGTGATTTTCCCCTCCTTTGTCCACAAGCCAGCTAATTACACTGTTGGTTCCAATTCTTCCCATCTCTTCTGGGATCCCAGTCTAATAAAAAGGCCTCTTCCCTTCCATTATTTTCACTTTCCCTCTTCTGGGGGTTTCTTCTCTCAAGTGCGCTGCAATGAGGTTTCCAAGGAAACAAAAAGCTGGATCAGAATTGCATTCTGGTATCCGGTTCAGTCCTCAGGGAATATATACGAGAAACACAGGGACACTCCCGGCCAAGGTCTACTCCTCGATTTTGGCTGAGGCTTCCTGGTCAAGCCCTGGATTGACCTTCCTAATCCAGAGACCAGGGCTTGACCAGGTGTCAACTACAAGGAATGCTTTAGTGACGTTCAGTAGCAGGCCAAAGGAATCCATTCCACACCCATCTCCCATCTTTCCTGTCTTAACACACCCACTACAAGGTGGAGAGAAGTTCCAAAGGGAGAAACAAAGAGAGTCCAAAGAGCAAAAGAGCCTGAGATCGCCTAAAAAAACAAAGACCACCCCCAAAGCCCTTCAGTTCAGTTCAGTCGCTCAGTCGTGTTGACTCTGCGACCCCATGAATCGCAGCATGTCAGGCCTCCCTGTCCACCACCAACTCCCAGATTTCACCCAAACTTTTATGTCCATCGAGTCGCTGATGCCATCCAGCCATCTCATCCTCTGTCGTCCCCTTCTCCTCCTGCCCCCAATTCCTCCCAGCATCAGTCTTTTCCAATGACCCAAAGCCCTTGGCTTATGCTATTTCTACATATAATCCCTTTCCTCCTCCCATGAGAAATCTCAACAGGAATCCTAACTGTGACTGTGGAAGCCTTTTTGTCCTTGGGGGTTGAAATGCAGAAAAAGCTCTGAACTACCCCCTAGACTGGAGTGTGAAGTAGAACCACCTCCAACTGCCACACCCCAAGACTGCACACAGGTTCACGCATAGGTCTCTGCCCCTGCTTTTGTTCTCTCTGCCCAAAATGCTCTCTTCCCCCTCATCCAGATACAAAACATTAATACCTTCAATACTTACTTCTGACCTCTTCTTCTCCTCAAAGGCTTCACTAGTAGCCTACACCGACTTCTCCCTTCTCTGAACCCCCAACTACATCTAGAGTCAGCACCTCGATTTACTATTATATAAGTGTTGTTTTCCCGCTATTTAGGCAGCAACCTATACAGGACTCCTGCATCTTCAACAACAAGCATAGCCCACGATACACAGTGGATGCTGCTAAGTATCAGGCGATAAACTGAATTAAAAACACAAACTATCAGAGGTAAAATACTGAATAGCAGAGCTGTTGTTGTGCTAGGTTGCTTCAGTCGTGCCTGACTCTGTGACTCCGTGGATTCTCCAGGCAAGAATATTGGAGTGGGTTGTCATTTCCTTCTCCAGGGGATCTTCCCTATCCAGGGATGGAACCCAGTTCTCCTGCACTACAGGCAGAATCTTTACCGCTGAGCTACCAGGGAAGCCCCCAAACAGCAACGGTCTAATCCAAATTCTAGAAGGAAAACTATTTCTTTTTCAACAAATATTACATTTAGCTAGGCATTGTGCCACTAGAGATAAAAGATAGACATGATCCCAAATGTATAGTTTACATTATAAATGACGACTTAAGTGTCTCACTTGAGGTTACAATCCCTTTGATCAACGAAGTCTGAAAAGAGAGAGGTACAGAGTGACATACTTCACAGGAAGGCTTTTCCCACCCCATGAGCAGGAAGAACAGCACATGAACACTCTGTACGGTCACTCAGCCTTATCAGGTAGGCCTCGCTTTGCAGAAAAAGGCAGGAATATAAAAAACAAGTGAGCAAGGAGATCGTAACATCCGTGGGGAAAATGGCAATAATTCTGTGACAATTAAAACTGTAAAAACATGCAGAATTCTCTTACTGCTATAATATAGAGGGAAATGAAAAACCAATGAAACTAGTATTATTTAGTACAGTGTCATTTAGAATATTAGAAACACTAAAATGAAAAGCATTTTATTTCTTTGTTAAAAGCTTATCGAGGGCCTCCCTGGTGGCTCAGTGGTAAAGCGTCCACCTGCCAAAGCAGGAGACACAGATTTGATTCCTGATCTAAGAAGATCCCGCATGCCTGGGAGCAACTAAGCCCATGAGCCACAACCATTGAGCCTGTGCTCTCGAGTCCGTACACTGCAACAAGAGAAGCCGCCACAACGAAAGCCAGTGCACCCCAGCTAGAGAGCAGCTCCTGCCCGCCGCAGCTAGAGAAAAAAGCAGTGGCTGTGTGTGACCCAGCACAGCCAAAAGAAAACAAACCAACAACCACCACCAAAAAATATATATATATATATACATACATATATATACATACATATATATATATACATACATATATATACACATACATATATATACATACATATATATATATACATACATATATATATATACACACATACATATATATATATATATAAAGCTTATTGAGTGTAGCTGGAACAGCACTTGCCGTTTTCTTTTCAACATATAACTTACAACAAGGAGTGAGGATACTTTCCGCACCTTGGTGAACTGCCATACTCCTTTTGCCTCTACCACTTTATCCTTTGAGCTTTCAATGTTGCGAAGTATCTCCAAGAGTTCCTCTCACGTGACGTGCTCTTTGGTTTAACCCTAATCCTTCGCAACATCTGCATTCTTCTCGTCACAGCCACTTTCATCATTTACATCCGTAAGCTCACCTTCACTAACTTCCTCTGGCGGCGCAGCATGAATGACTGCAATGCCAACGTTATTTCTTAAATCGAGTCAACTGGAATTTGTGGAGGCTGGAACCATGCCACACAAGAGCTGCCTGTCTATACAACTAAGATGCAAAAAGACCCCATGAGTTATGTTCTGCTTAGAGTTTGGCCACCATACCTTGCTTCTCAGTTCTAGACAGAACAGATAAACAGAGCATTCTATTTTGGAAGAGAACCATTCAACTTGGAAGTAGAAAGAATGTTAGAGGTAATTTAATCCAGTGGCCTCATTTTACAGACGGGGCGCTCAAAGTCGCCCAGTGATGTGAAGTCATCTGCCCAGCACGTACCCTGACATGGGAATGTGAAGGCAGAGAAACAAAAGCCACTCGGCCTCTGAATTCCTCCATCCCACATCGTGGTGTCACTTTACTGAGGCAGAACTGTTCTTGGACGGAGGACGTCCTTTTGAATGTGCTTTGTCATGAATATACTCTTGTCATGGGTTCAGCCTGGGCAGTAGGAAACCAACACTGCCTCAGACTTTGCCAAAGCAGGGTTGACCGCACAGTCTGAATCAGAGTCCCGACACCTCTTCACAAGATGGCCAGAAATATTTTGACTGCCCTCCAACAGTCTTTAAATAGTTTCTTTGTGTAATTTTTTAGTGAAGGAACAGATAGGAATTGGGTTTTTTTTTTCATATTGAGTGTACGTGTTTGTGTGTTCTAATTTGAACTTCACCACGTCAGAAGAGAAAAAGAACTCACAGTTCTGAAGATCTAAAGGGCCAAATACTTAAGTCCCATATGAATACTGCATCGTTCCTGAAGCCTGAGTATCCCCAGCTGAAATTCGAACACAAAAAGCTGCCAACAGTGTTAGAAGCATAGCGAGAGAAGTGCTAATCCGTCATTCTATCCCAAAGGACAAGGGTAATAGAATAAAGTACCAGAGGATCAAGTGAGAAACTGGTATGTGGGATAATGTATATATCAGCAGGGCTTCCGTTTATAAAATGTTTCTATAGGTCAACTTCCCATTTAAGCCTCCAGGAAGTCTGTGAGGTAGCCAGACAGAGAAAACTTCCATTTATAGAGGAGGAATCTGTAGACTGCGGGAGTAAAGGCCTTGAGAGAAAAACATCCGTCAAGCAAGCGTCTGCCTCCTGCCCCCGCTGACCCCCTGCCCACAGCACCTGCGCACACTCATGTGCGCGTATGCATTAGAGACACAATTTAATGCACAGAGTAATAAAGCATGATACAAGACACTTAAGAATAGCAGGGCCTCATCAAAACACTACAAAGCAATTACCCCAGGTATGTCTGATAGAAACTGGGAAGCCAGCCAACGTATCGTGAATTCTTCAGTCTCTTTAGAAATGAAAGGACACAAACCTCTAACTCTCAGTGCTTCCAACTATACCAGCTCACATCTTTGCTGGCCCAGTCACTAACTCAGTTAAACCCTCAGAGATAGTTCCTGTATTAGGAGAGGAAAATTCTCCACCTAGTATTTATTAACTGCATGTCAGGGTAACTCATCTGTATTCTGGGCTTGGCAATTTTGGTGAACACCTCATAATTTCTATAGTGTCTGATTCATGTTTATCCTGAAGCTGTCTCATCTTCCTGCTATGTCCAACAACCTATATAGCTTTCAATGTATATGACTATATACATATATAGAATGTATATAGATTTCAAAGTATATTTGGTTTCTTCTGCTCCAGGCTCTGACCCTCTCAGCCTCTAAGTGACTTACTCTTCTTTTTGTAAACTGACAATCCAAAATGTTTAACTTCCTAAGAGTTAATTTTTAACTTTCCTAAGAGTTACTGGAAACACAGAATTTCAAGTCAAGTGGTCCTAATGACTTTTTAAGAACATTTCCTCTTGCAAACCAGGACCACTCACCAAAATGTGCGCTGCACAGAAACCAGAGCTTTAGCGCCGATGAAACCATGCAGTCTATCGTTCCCAAGTCAAGCTAGCTACTTCACTCCCCACTTTAATCACAGGAAAGGACAGAAGTCAAGCTACCTAATTTGTTGGAGTTAATATCAGAATACCATTTTTTACATTTACTAGGTTGAAAAATATATTTACATCACTCAAAGACAAAAGAGAGACTGGTTTCAGAAACCCAGGAGTTTTCCACAGGCCAGCTGAAGCAAACAAAAACAATTTGCTAACTCCTTCTCTTTGAATATGCATGGTTCTCCAAGAATAAAGGATACTGTGAAATACTGCTCTATTTCATGGCAGAAAACAGTAGACAAGCCTAGACTTCACCTTTAAGTAATAAACCAGAAGTTCATTCAGAGCAGGATCAGCATTCAGATTAACGAGGAAACATTTATCGTCCCCAACTTTAATTCCAGATGATTGAAGAGATATTCCAAGACTCTCAAGCTGTTTCTGTCGCTCCTGTAAATGCATTAGAGAAGTATTAATTCCACAGCTATTGAGGCAGCAAGCTATAAAATGTTATATATGATGGTAATTATTAAATAACTTTATAATTCAAATATGTTTTCTTAGGACATAGTACCATATAGATGACNAGGGCCTCATCAAAACACTACAAAGCAATTACCCCAGGTATGTCTGATAGAAACTGGGAAGCCAGCCAACGTATCGTGAATTCTTCAGTCTCTTTAGAAATGAAAGGACACAAACCTCTAACTCTCAGTGCTTCCAACTATACCAGCTCACATCTTTGCTGGCCCAGTCACTAACTCAGTTAAACCCTCAGAGATAGTTCCTGTATTAGGAGAGGAAAATTCTCCACCTAGTATTTATTAACTGCATGTCAGGGTAACTCATCTGTATTCTGGGCTTGGCAATTTTGGTGAACACCTCATAATTTCTATAGTGTCTGATTCATGTTTATCCTGAAGCTGTCTCATCTTCCTGCTATGTCCAACAACCTATATAGCTTTCAATGTATATGACTATATACATATATAGAATGTATATAGATTTCAAAGTATATTTGGTTTCTTCTGCTCCAGGCTCTGACCCTCTCAGCCTCTAAGTGACTTACTCTTCTTTTTGTAAACTGACAATCCAAAATGTTTAACTTCCTAAGAGTTAATTTTTAACTTTCCTAAGAGTTACTGGAAACACAGAATTTCAAGTCAAGTGGTCCTAATGACTTTTTAAGAACATTTCCTCTTGCAAACCAGGACCACTCACCAAAATGTGCGCTGCACAGAAACCAGAGCTTTAGCGCCGATGAAACCATGCAGTCTATCGTTCCCAAGTCAAGCTAGCTACTTCACTCCCCACTTTAATCACAGGAAAGGACAGAAGTCAAGCTACCTAATTTGTTGGAGTTAATATCAGAATACCATTTTTTACATTTACTAGGTTGAAAAATATATTTACATCACTCAAAGACAAAAGAGAGACTGGTTTCAGAAACCCAGGAGTTTTCCACAGGCCAGCTGAAGCAAACAAAAACAATTTGCTAACTCCTTCTCTTTGAATATGCATGGTTCTCCAAGAATAAAGGATACTGTGAAATACTGCTCTATTTCATGGCAGAAAACAGTAGACAAGCCTAGACTTCACCTTTAAGTAATAAACCAGAAGTTCATTCAGAGCAGGATCAGCATTCAGATTAACGAGGAAACATTTATCGTCCCCAACTTTAATTCCAGATGATTGAAGAGATATTCCAAGACTCTCAAGCTGTTTCTGTCGCTCCTGTAAATGCATTAGAGAAGTATTAATTCCACAGCTATTGAGGCAGCAAGCTATAAAATGTTATATATGATGGTAATTATTAAATAACTTTATAATTCAAATATGTTTTCTTAGGACATAGTATCATATAGATGACTCATTTGCCCTCTTTCTAACCTATATAAACTCTATAGCTGAGAATGAGAACAAACTCTAATGTTGCTTTGTTAAGGAAAACTCTTAATTTCAAAAGTAAAGCCATTACAAATCGCCACCAAATATACTAAGCTCTCACTTTTCATTCTTGAAAATAGCTAACATCCTGAATTCATCTTTCTCATTTAATTCTTTATATATGAGCAAATGTAAATGTTTTCTATTCAACTGTGATCTTCCTAAAAAGCCAAGTATTTAATACACTTGGCAGGTCCCCAGCAAGGATGAAGACCGAATCCCTCAAAGCCACAGGCCCTTCAGTCTGACCCACTGACTTCCACTGTCATGTCCAGTCACCCCTCAACTATATGTGGTTAATGGGGCATCTCCCAGGACCCTAAAGTCTCAACAACGCTCTCTCTAGCTTAAGGGGTTTTACACCTATTCCTCCTAGCTGAAGCACATCTGTTCTCAAACCTGGTAACTTCTGACCCCACCATTTCTCTGTGAGGGCAGGGACCCTGTCTCCCCACTTGGGATTCCTAGCACCTCACACAGTGCATAACACACAAGAGCACTCAAATCGCCAGTGTTGTGAATTTTTCTAAATAAAATCTGCATATTCAGGAAAACCCTATTTGCAAAAAAACATGGACCTGTCCTTTCTGGGCCTGCGTGTCTCTGAATTCACACAACATGCATGTGTGCACATCGGGAGACACACGTGCCTCCTGCAACCGAGGCTGTTATGAATGCACAGACCAGGGCAGAGCAGGGTGTCCGGCTGCATATACCCAGCAATAGGAACAAGTCATTAAGAGCCTTTGATTCTGACAAAAGGAAGGCAAGCTGTGTTATTTAACTAGGGCCACACAGTAAGGCCGCAGGATCATTAAATTGCAGGCTTAGAATTTTGCTATTCTAGGCACAGCCTCCTAATTTATACAGCCACTGCAACCCAAACAATCTCTCCTAGACTACTATTGCAAAGGTAGGGAATGGGCTATTTCGGTTCTGGGTCTTTGAATTGAGTCTCTTTTCTAACAAAAAAACATTATTGGGTTCTTTCAGAAGTTCTGAGTCATTTAACACTAGCCATTAGTTTTCAGCACTCAATCCAAAGCAATTATTATTCTTGATAAAGAACCATGTTCCTAAAGTGAAGAAGGCAAATCTAATATGGCTTGTATAGTCCCTTCTGAGGGATACCTCCTTTAAATACATGAGGATATTTGTGTGATTAAAAAATAATTCCAATAATGAGAAGAAACATTTCTTTGTAAGAATATCTTTTTGTAAACTACAAATGAAGTAGGTAGACAGTCATGTACTAACATTAAATTTAAAATGCAAGGTATAACTAGTACATCGATCTATGCATGGAAGAACCTGGAAGAACCCACACAGATATGAACAGTACCTTTCTCTGGATGACTAGATCAGTTAAACTTTCTTCATAATCATCTTTCTGTATTTTCTATAAGTAAATACTACTTTTGTAACACAACAGTTCCTTTTACTTACACTCTTCTTAGGACTCTAGTCATTTAATTTTAAATTTATTTATTTTTTAATTGAAGGATAATTGCTTTACAGTATTGTATCAGTTTCTGCCAAACATCAACATGAATCAGCCGTAGGTATACATATGTCCCCTCCTTCTTAAACCTCAGTCCCATCTCCCCTCCCCATCCTACCCCTCTAGGTTGATAGAACTCTGGTTTGAGTTCCCTGAAAGTCACTCAGTCGTGTCCAA
Source organism: Raphicerus campestris (assembly GCA_006410735.1). Lineage (NCBI taxonomy): Eukaryota > Metazoa > Chordata > Mammalia > Artiodactyla > Bovidae > Raphicerus > Raphicerus campestris. The sequence continues at coordinate 127,014 of SJYW01028318.1, read as the reverse complement.
CTCTTTGTGACCCCATGGAGTATACAGTCCACGGAATTCTCCAGGCCAGAATACTGGAGTGGGTAGCCTTTCCCTTCTCCTGGGGATCTTCCCAACCCAGGGATCGAAGCCAGGTCCCCACACTGCAGGCAGATTCTTTACCAGCTGAGCCACAAGGGAAGCCCTGAGTTCCCTGCAGACTCTAGCAATTTTCACTATGGAAATAATTATAAATTTAGAAGAAATTTCATTACTGTCATCTAGTAGCAAAATTTTCATTCATATAGAGGCAAAGGTAAGCCTGAAAAAGAATGTACGACTTCACAAAAGTAAAGTCACTCAAGAGAAGGGAAAAGACAGGACTTAAGTGAGATAACTGAGTAAACTACTGCTTTACCCTACTCCCTTAAGCATTTTCCTATCTTTTGAGACTTTATAATGGTAGAAATACCATAAAATGTTTGTTTAAACTGAAGGGCACAACATTGAAAACTCATCAATTCACTGTTACATCTACCACCAAAACAAGACTCTAGGTTTTTAATTATTAATAAACAATAAAAGTTTGCAACATCTAAGAGTCAGTTCCAAGAATAAACAAGTATTATATGATCAAATACAGTGACATTTACTATGTATTGCTCCTGTTATCAGAGACTAGTTAACTTTTTCTATAAAATGTCAAACAGTAAATCTTTTGGTCATCTGGGTCCAGTGGTCTCTGCTGTAACTATTCAACTCTGCTAATGCCATAAGAAATACTAAGCCAAATAAGCATGCACATTTCAATAAAACCAGTTATGAAAAGAAGTGACAGGCCAGGTTTTGCCCAAGGGCTTAATTTGCTAACCCCTGGTCTATCTCACTTAAGTGTACACTTCTTTACTGAGAACATAAAAGACGGAAATTAAAGAATTTGGTATCAAAGATAGGGCATTGGGCTGAGAAATTAGTCAACTCTGAGTTCAAATTATTTAATCAAAAATATTACTGAGCACATACTTTCAGAAACTAAAAGGAGGACTTCTTTGGTGGCCCAGTGACTAGACTCTGTGCTTCCAGTGCGGGGGACCCAGGTTCAATCCCTGGTTGGGGAACTAGACCCCACATCTACAACTAAAGATCCTGTATGCTGCAACTGAGACCCGGCTGAGCCAAATAAATAAATAAAAATAAATATTAAAAGAAAAAATGAAAAGATATGGCTTTTTTCCTTGAGAACTTTATAAACTCATTAGGTAATAGAAGTATACACACAAAAAACTGAACAACAGTAAATAAAGCATCACATGGCTTAAGAGTCAAGAGAGTAAGATAGGCTCCACAGGGTTCAATGTCAGGAGTAAGCTCTGGGGGCTGGCATGCCAGACGAAGAGGCCACGGAACACAGAGGACCGCCGGAGAGCCTGGCTGGCTGGGAACAGACTCCCAGAAAGCTCTTACCAAGAGAAGTCCATTTGACTCCGTTCACCCAGATTTCCCCAAGGCTACCTGACCATGTACCCCTTCTTTTCTCCTCAAAAGATGTATTAACAGATGGTGGATATACTGCCAGAAATACATTTTAGGGAAAGCTAGTCTGTACAGCAAAGAGGCTACTGACCCATAAACCAGTGACAGAGAGAAGACAGCTGGAAGCACTGAAGCCAGGGAAGTGGAGGTGTTGAATGTGGTGCTCGATGAAAACCAGGCTGTCTGCAAAAGGGGCATCTGAGAGCGGGAGAGGACACTCAGGGAAGCAAAGATGCTGCAGGAAAGCTGCCCCACCCTGCCCCGTCACTTAGACCCTCCCTGCTGTGCATCAGAGCAGGCAACCCAAGCACAACAGCACTTCAGAGTCAAGGTCTCACTTCCAGAGTAGCTCAAAAAGGCTCACAGCCATTAGTCCCAAATCGGACAATTATCAGAATGACCTTAACCTATGACAAACAAAGTTAAACATATAATGAGAAATAAAGCTCAGACACGGGTGTATTCTCTGTGTAATGTGAGGGATGTGCTTTCAAATGACCCCGTGCAGGGATACAGATAAAACAAGACTGGTCATATGTGGACCTTCAGTGAAACTGGGTAATGGCTATGTGTGGGTTTGTTAGACTCATGTTTTCATCTGATTTGAAAAGGACTGTAATAAAAATGTTTAAAAATCAACTTAAATCCTAGTGTGCACTAATATAGATCTAACATCCTCTTTATGCTACATAATAGTAGTGCTGTCCTACAACATCTAATCTGTCCATTGATTCTGGACAGCACCCTGAGAGATGGAGCTTACCGTGTGATGAAAGGAGTAGCAGTTCTACACATTCACGAATACCAGGAACAGTGAACACTAGAGATTTTCTAACTTTAGAAAAGGAAGGGAGGAGGCAGGGGTGACTTGAAATATCTGGGAAATAACAGGCCCTATTTTGCAGGGCTACTGAGAGGATTAAATAAAATACCGTATTTAAAAGTGCTTAGTCAACATTGTTTGTTAATCAACTACACCCCAGTACAAAATTAAAAAAAAATTTTTAAGTGCTTAGCGTTGGGTGCAACATGTAAGTATACTCATAAGTGCTGGCTATTATTGCTATTATTAGTTACTGCGCCTAAGTGGGCTTATTCTCTTAGCTTTGGGAGAACAAACTAAGGCCAGTGAGCAAAAATGGAAGAACAGAAGATTTCGGTTAAATAGCTACTACTATCAGAGTTGCCCAACCATGAAATGATTGTTCAATGTAGTGCTGTGTTCCACATTATCATATATATTAATATTTTTTAAACAGGCTAAATAAGCCTCTAACAGGAAAGCCATAGAGTAAATCTTTACTAAGCAGAGACTTGGACATTTTAGGATTTTCTCTAAACACTAATATTCCCACTGAAAGATTTCACAGCTCTACATTAAATGGTCTAAAAATGAGACACAGTCACCTGGGACTTAGGTACTTCATTGTTACTTTTTACTGACTTGTCATATGGAAGGAAGCAAGAAGCTCACAGCCTAAATATCCACTACTAATAATTTTGTAGCTGGCTAAGTTTCTGAGGTTTGCAAAGCATTAAATAGAATTGAGTGTTCACAGCCAGTCGTTGGTTATGTCATTTAAAAATTTTTATGGCCCTACAAATGTATTTCTTACATAATGAACACTCAATTAACTATAGTTATGTTTTCCTTAAACTTCAAATTAACTTTGTAAAGGACAGACTCCTGGATTTAGGTCTTATTTAAATCAATCTGGGACTTCCCTGGTGGTCCAGTGGCTAAGACTCTGCCCTCCCAAAGCAGGGGACATGGTTTCAATCCCTGGTCAGGGAACTAGATTCCACAGCCACAACTAAAGATCCTGCATGCTGCAACAAAAACTCAGCGAAGCCAAACAGCTTTTTTTTTTAATAAACAAATCTGAATTGCTAGATTTGCTACATTCAAAGTTAAAAGTCAAACATACATTACCATATATAAAATAGATAGCCAATGGGAATTTGCTGTATGATTCAGGGAACTCAAGTATGATGCTCTGTGACAATCCAGAGGGGTGGGATGAGGAGGCAGATGGGAGGGAAGTTCAAGAGGAAGGGGACATATGCATACCTATGGCTGATTCGTGCTGATGTTTGGCAGAAACCAACACGATACTGAAAAGCAATTATCCTTCGATTAAAAATAAATAAAAATTTTTTAAAAGGGAACCAGAAACATGGTCAGCACTGCACTGCGCAAGCTGCCACAAGGCGGCTCTCCCCTTAAGCAGGAATCACAAACCTGGGCGATCTCTTCCGTCTTCCTTAGCTTCTCCTCCCAGGTCACAGTCATTTCTTGGATCAGCTTCTCTGACTCCTCCAATCGGTCTTTCAGCTCTGGGGATTTCATTGCCTACAAGCAAAATGTTCATTTCATGAAATATGTGTACGATGTTCTGGAAAAAGGACATCTTCACTAAACCCAAGAGGACAAAAGGAATAGTGTGCCTCCTCAAAGCTCTACAGCTCACTGAGGCTCCTGTCCCACCTAAGACATAAGGACTGCCACTGACCCACAGCATCCAGACTACAAGGGTCCCACAGACTCATCCAGTTATCCCGTGGGCTTGAAGGAAGACTTAACTTTTTCCTTTTCCTCTAACCTATTGCTACTTTGAGGTCTAACTACAGTTAGGGAGATAGAGAGTTCAAACTATCAAGGACTTATTTTTTTTAATCCCAGTAGGTCTAGACTCAAGACATGTGATTCATCCTAGTCTTTACTGATGACTTTGGGTATGTATTCAAGGATACACAGACTAAATATGTACAAGCTACAAACTGGATGGCATTATTATACCAGGAAGACAAACAAAATTTCAAAGAATCTTGATGAATTGTAAAATTATTCCTATAAAAATAGAGTAAGATTCAACAGGCAAAAAATACAATCAAGATAATTATCATGACCACGTAATTTACTGATGGTCATGAGAAAGAAGAGGCTATGGTCCCAGGTCCAGGCAAGAATTCCACAGTGCTTGGAAATCATAGGAACAGAAACGCTAATTAAAGTAGGGATCCTGAATCTGACATTTTATCCCACTTTTGATAAAAAGATAAGCATATGAAACTATTATATACAGGATAGATAAATAACAAGGTCCTACTGTAGAACACAGGGAACTATATCCTATGACAAACCATAATGGAAGAGAGTGTGGAAAAGAACATATATATCTAAATCACTATACTGGACAGCAGAAATTAACACATCACTGTGAACACACTACACTTCAACAGACTTTTAAAAACTAAAAATGATCGGTGATTAGAATTGTGTAGGCCTTAAATTCAGTAACACAACTATATATTACAGCATGTTTTAACACAAAAGATAGTGATATAAAGCACTATTAAAAGATGGCTACTTCTGCTCTAGAATATTTTTTCTTATGAACATGATTAACCCATAACATGAAGAAACTAGATTATTATACTGTGCAAGACCATAGTATTCTCGTTTGGACTTCAACCTGCAAACATATGATTCTACAAAAATCTATTTGATTCCTCTTCTAATTAGCCTATGCCCACTGGCCACCATTTGCTGCACTCATATTAAGTTGTATCTGTTTGTTTCAAGCGCCTCTCTTTCTCTCCCTTATTCTACCTCTCCTCGCTTGTCTGTCGCCTATTCAGTGCAAAGAAATATTTTCTCAGTTACCTTTACTCTTTCCTTCTAGTCAATCCTTTAACACCTGTAAAAACTATCTAAATTTCAACCATGACAATTTATCTGTCTTCCCTTATTATGCATCTCAAATTTCTCTTCCTATAGGAAATCCAAACATTCTGAGTAATATTCATCATTTAGGCCCCAAAGGGAAGACAATTCAGGGTCTAGCTTTACTAGATTTTCCTAGACCCAAAGGCATGGCTCAGCTAGGCCTTATACCTCTGCTTTGGTTAGCTGCTCACGGAGTTTTTCTACTTCTTCCCGGAGATCCCGGATAATTCGTGCGTTGGGATCCTCATTCACCACAGCATGGTTCACGATGTGCTTGGCACGATCCGCATACCGTAAGGTTGAAAGGGTTTCGTCGTAGTTGTCAGCTGCGGGGCTCACCGTAGCTACCATAGCGGTCTTGCTGTTACCCCCAAGGCTGTCCTGGAGGAGAAGAGAAATTGAATAGTTTTTTACAAGTTGGAAGAAAGCATCATATGGGAATGCTGAAGTCAGAAATGGTAAGATAATGTCCCCAGGTCAGATTTAAGGGCAAAGCCAGGACTTAAATACAGGTGAACTGACTCCAAGTCCCTTGCTTTTTCTTCTCTGGCAAGCCACTTGTCTGCAAAAGGAGCTTTAGTTTTTGAGAAAGAACAGGGAAATAGTAATACAAAGAAGCCCCCTTTTATTTCAGTTTAATAAAAATTCATTCTAAGTCAATTTGTCATCTTTTAACAGGCAACATGATACCATAGGTCAGCAGACTGCTCAGAATAAAAAAGGATGCTTTCTTAAATACCTGCAAAATCTCCCTAAGAAGAACTGAACAACCCTAATAGCATTTTATCAAAGAGTGATTACCTACAATCTATTCCATAACACCACGTATCTGGAGTGTTAAGACATAAGGAACAATTTCGGTCTTATTAAACAAAAGATACACTGATGGTACTACAACTTATTCCCTCTGACAGCACTTCAGACACTACTAAAACAGGCCTCACGCTCTGCATAACTGCTGCTCGAGTTCAGACAAGGGTGCTTAAAAAAAAAAAAGACATTCATCTCCATTATACAAAACTGCTAACTAAATAAATGAGCTTCAGAATGGGCTCCAACCAATACAAAAACCGACTTTCCCTTGACAGCATTAAAAATAACTAGATATAACTTGGAATTACAAAATGAGACTTGGAAAGTCAGATCTACCCCACGCCACTGTACCACATAAAGGCTACATGAACTCCAACTACAGGAGGCGGCCTCGAAAATGACCCCCAGAGATCTCGCCTCCTGGAATTCACACCCCGGGGTCTCCCCTTCCCTGAAGTGTGGGCAGGACTTGCTGATCTGCCTCTGAGGAAGAGAACACAAAAGTGATGGCCTGCCATGTCTGAGACCAGGTTACAAAAGACTGGCTTCTCGGGACTTCCCTGACGGTCCGGTGATAAAGCATCTGCCTGCCAATGCAGGGGACATGGGTTCAATCCCTGGTCCAGAAAGATGCCATATGCCACAGGCGACTAAGCCTGTGGACCACAGCTACTGAGCCTGTGAGCCTGGAGCCCGTGCTCCACAACAAGAGAAGCCACCACAGTGAGAAGCCTGCGTACTGCCGAGCAGCCCTCGCCTGCCACAACTAGAGAAACCCTGCACACAGTGACGGAGACCCAGTGCAGCAAAAAGTGAATTAAATTTAAAAATTTAAGACAAAAATAAGCTGGCTTCTTTATGCGTGTTTTTCACTCTGAAAGAAACCACTGCCATGACGTGAGGCAGCCCCAGAAAGAGACCACGGCGGTGAGTTTGGGAACACATCTTCTGAAGCCTGTCCACAGGCACTCAGGTGAGCAGACCCAACCCCAGCAGCCTGGCAAGGATGCATCCACAGGAGACGCCCCCGCCACAACACTTGGGCAGCACCCGGAACCTTGCCCAGAGGAACTGAGACAACGGATGATGGCTGGCCTCAGCTGCTAAGCCCTGGGGGTATTACACAGCTATAGGTATACACCAGCCCTGGACGAGAGTTACCCGGAAGACTTGATTCAACAACGTCCCTTTCACCAGTGAAGTATCATGGAATTACAGACTCACAATATTACAGAGAACATTCAAATAGCCCAGTTAAGAGGAATTCATTAGGACATAAGAAACCCAAGCCTATCTTTGGGCAGCATCAACCAATATAAAATTCTTTTTTTTTCTGGCCAAGCCATGCAGCATGGAGGGTCTCCGTTTCCTGACCAGGGGTCATATCTGTGCTCTGTGCATTGGGAGCATGGGGTCTTAACCACTGGACCACCAGACCAGGGAGGTCTCCCAAATTCTCATTTTTGAAGACAGAAATTTTTTCCAGTATCAACATATCTAAAATTTGTTTGAACAACCTGTGATTTACAAAACTCTGTGCATAGATGACTTAGTCCTCAGCCTTGTGTGAATTATTATCCCCATTTTACTGATGAAAAAACAAAGGTTTGTTGTGACAAAGGAGGTTAAACAACCTGCCTATAGATCCAGAACTAGTAAAAAGAAAATATTCCAGCCCAGTTGTATTCTACCTTTCAACCCATTATGATTTCTCTCCCCCTCTAGCTGCCCACAACAGCACAAGAACAAAACAACCCTTGGCAACACAGAGAGTTCAGACCTGAAACCTTTCCAAACTGTTCTGTCCTAGTGCCAGAAACAAAATAATTCCCAACATATTGCTAATGGTTCAATATAATCACTAACAATATGTCCACTTATTCATCCATTACTAAGATTTTGGTTTTCCACAGGAAACATAGCGAAGATAATTGTATCTTTGAAGAACATACTCTTCAATGCATGAAAAGGAAGGAAATAAAAGTAATCTGGGCTTTAGGAAGCAAAGGCAGTTTCTACAAAGTCTGGATGGAAGCGCTTGCTTCACTCCTCTTCTAGACGCTGACCACACATTGCCGGTGCTGTCTTGGCAATTTGCAGAAAAAATGTCAAGAAGAATCCCATGCATGGTAATGCAGTTCAAACACTATATACCAAGATCACAGGAATTACATCTCTGGTTGGACTTCAGTCCACAAGCAGCACCATGTAAGACTGCCCTTCTAGAAGCACTGCATTCTCTCAGCCCACACCAACAGCAAATGCTACTGGGGGAAAGCAGATTGCTAACAATGACTACCACAGGAGAAAAGCATGTGTATTGTGCTTCAATTTGTGCTGAGGAAAGGAAACCTGGCAAACGACAAATATTTGATATTTTAAAAGAGCTTGTGCCTGAGGAACAATATGCTTATATTCAAAAATGGCCTCACGCCACCAGCAAAAAGGAAACAGCAACAAAAGAACTGGCACTCGTTCAAGAAGAAAGTAGAATGCCTCTTGTTTACTCTTTAATTGTTTAATTAGGCAAATCAGATGAGCTTTGTTTCAGCAATGGCAAATTAAATGGACCTAAGAAAGAAATTTGATTTTGGCAAGTCGGAATTTTGTAAAGCTGAGAGAACTCTTTGAAGTCGCCTAATCAAATTTTTTCATTTTACAGATGAGAAATTGAGACCCAGGAAGATTTACAGACTTACCAAAGGTCATAATGCTAGTGCAGAGAAGAACTGAAATCATTCATTCATTCAGCTCTTCATGGAGTTTACCATCTAGAGGGTGATGCTGGTGAGCAAATACTATAGGCTACGAACTAAAGTAGCGATGAATACAATATGGTCCGGGAAAACAGAGAAAGAGCAGAAAGCACAGTCTTCAAAGGTTAGGAAAGACTCCCAGAGAAAGTGACATTTGACACCTAAATATGAATAAGCATCACAGGGGTAAAGGGGATGGAGAGGAAAGTATGAAGTGGGGTGGAAGAGAGGAGGAAGGATATGCCCAGCAGAGTTAGAGCAAAGTCTTCATCACTCGGCTAGATTTGATTATGTCAAGAAGCAAAAGCTGAACAATGAGAAGTCAGGAGGAGCCGAGTAAACCACAAGTCTTTAAAGAATTTGGACATAAGGCCCTCTGGAGAGTTACTGAAGAGATTTAAGTTTAAGAAGAGCATTGATTTCAAACGACAGCAACCTCACTAAAGAACAGGTTGGACTAGGAAAACTCAGGAAAGGAGTCTCAGTCATCCAGGAGAGAGAAGAAACCCTTCATTATTCATTAGGGAAGTGGCAGTAAGGATGCAAAAAGTGGCAGTAAAGGATGAATTTGAAGGACTTCCCCTTGGTGGTCCAGTGGTTAAGAATCTGCCTTGTAATGCAGGGGACAGTGGCTCCATCCCTAGTCAGGGAACTAAGATCCCACATGTCTCTGAGCAACTAAGACCATGCACCACAGCTACTGAGCCCACGTGCCACAACTGGAGAGGCCGTGCACCAGCAATGAGAGATCCCGCATGATACAACAAAGATCCCACAGGTTGCAACCAAGACCCAACGCAGCTGAGTAAATACGTAAATAATTTTAACAGTAAATAATCTTTTAAAAGTAGATGAATTTGAAAGATATCCATTATTGGTGCATTCATTACCAGAAGTTATTTGATGTTAAAGAGACATATTTAGAAAGTTGCAGAGATGAGCAAAAATCATCTTAATATGAAATGGTTCACTACTGACCACTGACCAAATGAGTAAGCATTCAAACACACCTGTGAGAGAAAGCAATCGCATCCATCAACCCCCCTCAAGTCACCAAGTGTGATCAGTTTCTAAGATGCTATAACATGGAGAGCATGATATAATTATAATGCATATACAATGCAGAAAAAAAGAAAGAAGTTGCAAATCTTATAAAGGATAAGCAATTTTATGAGTCCCATGGGAGTTACGTTAGAGAATAGCAAAATTGTACCAGTTAAACAAGGATGAAGGAGAGTTTGAGTAATTAAGAATTAAAGAAGGAAAAATCAACAGGGACACAGAAGGCACGTCAAAGGAGAATGATATGTGCATCAGTGGGTTCTAAGAGGCTATGGGGAAAACCATTTAAACCCTGGTATATTTTTACATAAATGCCCTACGTATGCCTTTATTGAAAAAAAATATCATGTGGTTTTTTAGAAAAGATATGCCAACAATCAAGGAAATTATGCATTTTTTTTAGCCTAAGGATGAACATATAGAACGTACAATTACAGGGCTTCCCTGGGGGCTCAGTGGTAAAGAATCTGCCTNACGCCCTACGTATGCCTTTATTGGAAAAAAAAATCATGTGGTTTTTTAGAAAAGATATGCCAACAATCAAGGAAACTATGCACTTTTTTTAGCCTAAGGATGAACATATAGAACGTACAATTACAGGGCTTCCCTGGGGGCTCAGTGGTAAAGAATCTGCATGCCAATGCAAGACACATGGGTTTGATCCTTGATCTGGGAAGATCCCACATGCTGTGGAGCAACCAAGCCCATGCACCACAACTACTTAGCCTATGCTCTAGAGTCCAGGAGCTGCAACTGCTTAGCCCCAGTGCCTCAGTCACTGAAGCCTGTGCACCCTCGAGCCCGTGCTCTGCGATAAGAGAAGCCACNCAAGACACATGGGTTTGATCCTTGATCTGGGAAGATCCCACATGCTGTGGAGCAACCAAGCCCATGCACCACAACTACTTAGTCTATGCTCTAGAGTCCAGGAGCTGCAACTGCTTAGCCCCAGTGCCTCAGTCACTGAAGCCTGTGCACCCTCGAGCCCGTGCTCTGCGATAAGAGAAGCCACTGCAATGAGAAGCCCGTGCGCCACAACGAGAGAGTAGCCCTTGCTCACTACAACTTAAGAAAAGCCCAGTGCTCGCTTCGGCAGCACATATACTAAAATTGGAACGATACAGAGAAGATTAGCATGGCCCCTGCGCAAGGATGACACGCAAATTCGTGAGGCGTTCCATATTTAAAAAAAAAAAAAGAAAAGAAAAGCCCAAACAGCAACAAACCCAAAAATAAACAAATAAAATTAGACAATAAAAAGCTACAATTATAGCCTAATTTTATCAAAGATAAAGTGACCTTTAAAAAAAAATAAAGAAGTGTTCAGTTTTGTTCAAGTTCAATTATATTCAAAAGTTTCTATCATATTTGGTTAAAAAAAAAAAAAAGTAAGTGCTCCTCTTTCTAATGAAAGAAACCTTTGGTAAGAAGAGCACAGCCTAGGCAGCAGCAGATGGGCAGCAAGGTCAGCCCTGGATCCCAGGCTCGGGCCTCTCACTTGCTGGTTCTGCATATGCTGCCGCATCTGTAAAATGGGAACACTACTACCTGCCTTCCAAGGAGGCGTGGTACATGATTCTCCTGACCCAAACTCTCCTGACTTCCAGTCTACCTATGGGATGGACACTCAATAATTAACCTAGGCCCTGTTAACTATGTCAATTGACAGAAGATTTTCTTATTGTTAGGTTAAATGGACTGAAGTAGCAACATCAGAACAATACAGCAATGAATATTCTTTTAAATCAGGCACATCCAGAAATTATCATAAATGTTCAAGAGATGTTTCTATTGAAAGTGTGAGGAAGAAGTATCTCATTGAGAATTTCTTCTGGAAATGAAACAAATGAGATTTCAAGATAAATTGCTAACACAGGAAGACCAGACAATTATTTCCTCGGTAATTAAGTGTTTTATATACCGTATGCTTTTAATTCAAGAGTTATTTACAAGTGTTTTCTTTTTATTTGGAGGATAACTGCTTTACAATATTGTGTTGGTTTGTGCCATACATCAATGTGAATCAGCCTACAAGTGGTTTCAAAATCAAATTTTCTTTATCCTTTTCTTTTTAATGTCTATTTTTACTGCATTTTGGCCAAAGGAAGTAATCTACCTGATTTTCCACTGTGGCAAATTTCACTTAATCAGGCATGCTCAAATGGTGTTAAGAGTTTTAGAAAGCAAAGCTGAACACTAAGCAAGCCTTTGAGAGGATGCAGAAACTAGGAGGAAATCCTTCTTCCTTCATAAGCACAGCTCTCTAAACATGTCAAGAATAACTCAGAAGCTGTATGCTTTACCATGCTGACGGCACTTCGCTCATCTTTACGTGCTCAACCACTGGTACAGAAACAGGTATTCAATAAATTCCTGACCAAGAAAATCAAGAGAATAGGCCAACATAAAACTAAACAGGGCTTATAAAATTATTTTTCAATTTTAAAAACATTTTTTTAAAGAGCATTAGGTACAGGACTTTCCAGTGCAAGGGGTGTGGGTTCAAGCTCAGGTTGGGAAACTGAATTTCCACATGCCATGTGGCACAGCCAAGAAAATTTTAAAATAAAAATGTTATAAAAAGACTTCCTTGAAAACAAACAAACAAAAAAAGAGCATCGAGGTAAAATATCTTCTTCTAGGTTGGCAACTTTATAAGGAGTTAAACTTTCGCTAGATTTTATATCCTCTAACTTCCAGTCCAATACTCAATCCATCATGGCGACTCTATCAAGACAAAAGGGAACCCTGAAGGCTAGAAAAAACCTGCAAACAGTCTCTCCCTTCACACTCCTATTACATGTCATTTCTGTCTCTCCCATGGAATCACCAACTCGTGATATAGTGTTCTGTGCACATATCTCTCCCTTACTAGACTCTGAGGGATTACAGGACAAGGAGTGTCCAGCATTTCCTTACTTCCTCCTGAGAGCACTTTATACAGTCTTTTTTTTCCTTCCTCATTTCCATCTCTCTCATTCACGTTGAATCAGTTAACCAGTGAATGGCTGTGTGCTCTACTCTCTACCCTTTAACACCTTTAAGAAGCCAAAAGCAAATTAAAATGATCATGCGTAGTCTGGAAGTTAAACAGGAAAACAAGGTCCAAAAAGTACATCAGACAAAAGCAGTCAGTAAGAAGGCTGGAGCAGTCCAGCTGAGCCTGGAAGGCGGTGGGAAACCCTTTCTCAGGACTCACCCAGCTGCGAGACTGGCACTGGCTCTGTGTTCTGGTCCCCAAGCCTTAGAGGTGACAGTGCAATTGACTCCATGTGCCCCAAACCCCACTGCTTCCAGGTTCAGGTGAAATCAGGAAGAAATCTGTGCTTAATCCATTAAAATTATAACTACCGTGTAAGAGTCTAATGATTATCAATTTGAACACTGCTGTAGGANTCCAAGTTTCCAGTGCAAGGGGTGTGGGTTCAAGCTCAGGTTGGGAAACTGAATCTCCACATGCCATGTGGCACAGCCAAGAAAATTTTAAAATAAAAATGCTATAAAAAGACTTCCTTGAAAACAAACAAAAACAAAAGAGCATCGAGGTAAAATATCTTCTTCTAGGTTGGCAACTTTATAAGGAGTTAAACTTTCGCTAGATTTTATATCCTCTAACTTCCAGTCCAATACTCAATCCATCATGGCGACTCTATCAAGACAAAAGGGAACCCTGAAGGCTAGAAAAAACCTGCAAACAGTCTCTCCCTTCACACTCCTATTACATGTAATTTCTGTCTCTCCCATGGAATCACCAACTCGTGGTATAGTGTTCTGTGCACATATCTCTCCCTTACTAGACTCTGAGGGATTACAGGACAAGGAGTGTCCAGCATTTCCTTACTTCCTCCTGAGAGCACTTTATACAGTCTTTTTTTTCCTTCCTCATTTCCATCTCTCTCATTCACGTTGAATCAGTTAACCAGTGAATGGCTGTGTGCTCTACTCTCTACCCTTTAACACCTTTAAGAAGCCAAAAGCAAATTAAAATGATCATGCGTAGTCTGGAAGTTAAACAGGAAAACAAGGTCCAAAAAGTACATCAGACAAAAGCAGTCAGTAAGAAGGCTGGAGCAGTCCAGCTGAGCCTGGAAGGCGGTGGGAAACCCTTTCTCAGGACTCACCCAGCTGCGAGACTGGCACTGGCTCTGTGTTCTGGTCCCCAAGCCTTAGAGGTGACAGTGCAATTGACTCCATGTGCCCCNTGCTACGAAATGCATTTCAATTTTCACTGCTTAGTCGGCCACAGCTGGAGTTTATATTCTGTTTTCCAATGAACATGAAGCCCCATAGAGTACAAGAACCAATACTATCTCTGAAAACACAAAGAAAATACATTTACTGTAGGTGTAGAATAAAGTGTCAGCTCTGACCAAGAGTTAGAGAAGAGTAGAAGCTGCATGTCAAAAGTCCCACAAGACGGACAAACATGCCTTGCCAGTCCTCATCTCACCTAGAAATTAGAAAATCTTTAGCTTATTTAGTTATAGCAACAGAAGTTATTAAATCAAATTAGACTGTGTGACTAAACAGCAAACAAAAATAATTTGTAACCCCTCCCTGCGGGCATAGCAGTGGATCACTAGTGTATATCTTACCAGACCTGTTTTTAAAAATGAGAACCAGACTAATTTTCTGCATGGATTTACTAAACTTCTTTACCATTATAGCATAATATACTCGAAAGATCATGGGATCTTCATTTTTTTTTAATGTTAAAGGCTCTAAAACATTTATTTAAGCAATCTGAAACTTAAGTTTCATTACAATGGGGCTTCCCAGGTGGCACTAGTGGTAAATAACCTGCCTGCCAATGCAGGAGACTTAAGAGATGTGGGTTTGGCCCCTCCCTCAGTCAAAGATATCCCCTGGAGAAGGAAATGGCAACCCACTCCAGTATTCTTGCCTGAAGGATCCAATGGACAGAGCAGTCTGGTGGGCTATAGTCCATAGAGTCACAAAGAGTCTGACACAACAGAAGTGACTTAGCAAGCACTCAAGTAACAATACAGCTATACCATTATCTACCTTCCAGGGATTTAATGAGAAACAAGAAAGATACACTTGTGAGAGAGTCCACTAAGTGCTTCCTTTTATCCAGTCTCCTGTACTTTCCAGTAAAGGAACCCCATTTTTAGTTGAGCACACTGCAGTGGAACTAAGAATCTGCACGTCTCAGAGGCCATTGCAAACGAGACAGTTTACTTAATAATACCTAATATTTATATGATACCCTAGAGTTTTTGAAGACTCTTCACATGCATCAACTCATCTGATCAGAGATGATCTCTGATCATCTCATCCCTCCCCAGATATCTACATATCCATTTAAATTCTACCATGAATCTGAAACACATATTTCACACTGCACTTAAAATCATGTTTTNTTGAGCACACTGCAGTGGAACTAAGAATCTGCACGTCTCAGAGGCCATTGCAAACGAGACAGTTTACTTAATAATACCTAACATTTATATGATACCCTAGAGTTTTTGAAGACTCTTCAACATGCATCAACTCATCTGATCTCTTCCAGGAAGCCTTCCTGGATACTGCCCTCCCCAGATATCTACATATCCATTTAAATTCTACCATGAATCTGAAACACACATTTCACACTGCACTTAAAATCATGTTTCTTTTATAATACCTTTAAAACACCTGTAAGCATCTTGAGGGAAAAGACCTCATTCATTTTTCATTTCTTCAGCACTTAGCACAATGTCTGGCACAGGAGAGGTGTTCAATAAATGTTTACTAAATGAAGTATCATTGACCAAATGACAGAATTTGATTCATGAACAAAGGAACTACTGAATCTACTTCAAAAGACAGTCAAGACAATAAAACTAATTTCCATTCTAAAAGTTAGGACAGAGACACTTGGTGAGATGGCATAAATGTTCCAGAGTCATACAGGAGTCACATGAGGGGATTGTCACCAAATCAAAGTCTCTGACTTTTAATTCAGTGTATATTACATCACGGCTCATGCCACCCCCGTTTCCCCAAAGAGGGAAGCCTAACAGATTCACACAAAGCATAACTGTGACATCTGAAAATGAAGAGAACTAGGAACTAAAGGCCACTGAGAGAGTCTCTCAAATTAGAAACAGGCTTTGAATTCCAACTATTCAACTCATATTTAATTTCATTAAATCACCAAAATCATAAGCAACATCATTATTTTGTGTACTACTATGGAAGAAAAAAANCCATAGAGTCACAAAGAGTCTGATACAACAGAAGTGACTTAGCAAGCACTCAAGTAACAATACAGCTATACCATTATCTACCTTCCAGGGATTTAATGAGAAACAAGAAAGATACACTTGTGAGAGAGTCTACTAAGTGCTTCCTTTTATCCAGTCTCCTGTACTTTCCAGTAAAGGAACCCCATTTTTAGTTGAGCACACTGCAGTGGAACTAAGAATCTGCACGTCTCAGAGGCCATTGCAAACGAGACAGTTTACTTAATAATACCTAATATTTATATGATACCCTAGAGTTTTTGAAGACTCTTCACATGCATCAACTCATCTGATCAGAGATGATCTCTGATCATCTCATCCCTCCCCAGATATCTACATATCCATTTAAATTCTACCATGAATCTGAAACACATATTTCACACTGCACTTAAAATCATGTTTTTTTTATAATACCTTTAAAACACCTGTAAGCATCTTGAGGGAAAAGACCTCATTCATTTTTTATTTCTTCAGCACTTAGCACAATGTCTGGCACAGGAGAGGTGTTCAATAAATGTTTACTAAATGAAGTATCATTGACCAAATGACAGAATTTGATTCATGAACAAAGGAACTACTGAATCTACTTCAAAAGACAGTCAAGACAATAAAACTAATTTCCATTCTAAAAGTTAGGACAGAGACGCTTGGTGAGATGGCGTAAATGTTCCAGAGTCATACAGGAGTCACATGAGGGGATTGTCACCAAATCAAAGTCTCTGACTTTTAATTCAGTGTATATTACATCACGGCTCATGCCACCCCCGTTTCCCCAAAGAGGGAAGCCTAACAGATTCACACAAAGCATAACTGTGACATCTGAAAATGAAGAGAACTAGGAACTAAAGGCCACTGAGAGAGTCTCTCAAATTAGAAACAGGCTTTGAATTCCAACTATTCAACTCATATTTAATTTCATTAAATTACCAAAATCATAAGCAACATCATTATTTTGTGTACTACTATGGAAGAAAAAAATTCTGCTACTTATCATTTTAAGACACAACTGTAAGGCATATCAGTTTCAGAGCTCATAAAATATGGAAAAAATGTCTCACAATAGATGAATAGGTATGCCTTGCAAACATGTATACCTTCTCTTAAAATTAAACCAACTTAATAACCATATATAGCTTTTTAATAAAGAGCTTTGTAAAAAAGTTGACTTACTAAAGTGATGCTATAACTTTTTCAATTGGAAAAAAAAAGATCACAAATTTAGCAACAACAAAATTTGCTACCGTGAATCTTAGTAGTTGACATAAAGGATGCTGTTACCTTGTAGCTTGTGACAGCCAGTTTAGACAGTCCATCCACATAGGGTCCCAACACACTGTGTTCTCTGACTTTTAACGTCTGACGGCTTCTGCTCGTTAAAAAGAAAAGAAACAATTTTCAAACAATAACCTGTTTAGGAAAGAACTCAACCACGGCTCCATAAAAATACAGACTGAATTCAATAAAGATCCCAAATAAACAGAACAAACAGACTTGATCCCAGAAGAATTTAAACCAAAACTTAAGATTCTTGACTAGTAAGAGAAACTTCATAATGGGGTAAAATATCACATAATTCAAAAGGGTACACTGTGGGATGTCCACTGCCACAAAGAATGCGGAGTCGAATAAGTACAAACAATCTGCTTGTCACATTACAGAATGCAGCACAGAGGGCAAAGAAGCAGACCAAAGTAACCTGCGCCAGAAAGGCGGCGACAGACCAGGCTCCCCCGTGAATAAAGACAAAGACAGCGGGCTGAGTAGAGCGGCGAGCTAAACCCACAAAACTGGACTGCCCGGGGCTGCGAGGCGGTTTCAATACTGAGAAAAGATTCATGATAAGACTAAAGAAGAAAAAAATATCATTTCCATAAATAATTTCAATAAACTGAAAAACGATTCAGTAAAATTAAATACTCGTGAGTTAAACAATAAATAAATAAACCTCTTACAAACAAAGAACTAATAAAACCAGTAAAGGGAACCTGCCAAAATCCTACAGCTTACAGTGTACTTAATGGTATCAACCAAAAAATAATAAGGATACATGTTCCTGATGAACTCTATGTGAAAAAAGCTCTTCACAAAGTGTAAACATTACTCTTTTTTTTTTTTTTNTAAGGCATATCAGTTTCAGAGCTCATAAAATATGGAAAAAATGTCTCACAATAGATGAATAGGTATGCCTTGCAAACATGTATACCTTCTCTTAAAATTAAACCAACTTAATAACCATATATAGCTTTTTAATAAAGAGCTTTGTAAAAAAGTTGACTTACTAAAGTGATGCTATAACTTTTTCAATTGCAAAAAAAAAGATCACAAATTTAGCAACAACAAAATTTGCTACCGTGAATCTTAGTAGTTGACATAAAGGATGCTGTTACCTTGTAGCTTGTGACAGCCAGTTTAGACAGTCCATCCACATAGGGTCCCAACACACTGTGTTCTCTGACTTTTAACGTCTGACGGCTTCTGCTCGTTAAAAAGAAAAGAAACAATTTTCAAACAATAACCTGTTTAGGAAAGAACTCAACCACGGCTCCATAAAAATACAGACTGAATTCAATAAAGATCCCAAATAAACAGAACAAACAGACTTGATCCCAGAAGAATTTAAACCAAAACTTAAGATTCTTGACTAGTAAGAGAAACTTCATAATGGGGTAAAATATCACATAATTCAAAAGGGTACACTGTGGGATGTCCACTGCCACAAAGAATGCGGAGTCGAATAAGTACAAACAATCTGCTTGTCACATTACAGAATGCAGCACAGAGGGCAAAGAAGCAGACCAAAGTAACCTGCGCCAGAAAGGCGGCGACAGACCAGGCTCCCCCGTGAATAAAGACAAAGACAGCAGGCTGAGTAGAGCGGCGAGCTAAACCCACAAAACTGGACTGCCCGGGGCTGCGAGGCGGTTTCAATACTGAGAAAAGATTCATGATAAGACTAAAGAAGAAAAAAATATCATTTCCATAAATAATTTCAATAAACTGAAAAACGATTCAGTAAAATTAAATACTCGTGAGTTAAACAATAAATAAATAAACCTCTTACAAACAAAGAACTAATAAAACCAGTAAAGGGAACCTGCCAAAATCCTACAGCTTACAGTGTACTTAATGGTATCAACCAAAAAATAATAAGGATACATGTTCCTGATGAACTCTATGTGAAAAAAGCTCTTCACAAAGTGTAAACATTACTCTTTTTTTTTTTTTTGGCTATACCATGCATCTTTTGTGATCTTAGCTCCCCAACCAGGGACTGAACCTAGGCCCCAGCACTGAAAGTGCCAAGTTCTAAGCATTTGACCACCAAGGAATTCCCTAAACACTGCAATTTTTAAAAAGAATACTGATGGTAAGATTAGAAATGAGTCTTGTTCTATATAAATCATTATTTTCTAATAATTTAGAACCTACAGTATCCTAGGATCAATCACCAAAACTTACTACTATAAAACTGTATATAAAAGTGCATAAAGAATATTCACCTTAGTTCTGATCTCTGGATACATATTGTATTACAACACTTTTCCTTTCATTTTTCCCTATTTCTTAAAGATAATGCATACTGCATTATCTCTTGAGTAAAATATAACTACATCACTACACACAGTACATGGTGAATTAATAAAATCAGAACTTGAGCAAAGTAACGAGGTTCTCTCAAACAATCCTTCATTGAAAAGGCATCATAGAGGTTTTACTTCACTCACTTTGGCTCTTCAGAAACACTACAGAAATTCTCAAGAAACTTTCACGAAGGAAACAACCACAGCTAACACTTATTGAGCACTTACTACGAGCCAGTAAATATTCTAAGATCTCAGTCTATCTTTCATGACAGCCCTCTGAAATATTATGTAATGTTATCACCTCTTCTGGACAAATGAGGTCTAGAAAGCATAAGGAACGTGCTCAACAGGTAACAAGTAGAAGACCGGGATCCAGTGCCAGGTGATTCCAAAAGCCCATGGAGTTAATTACTAAACTATACACAAGACAAACATATTATTAAAGACTTAGCAAATCGTAGATAGTGAAGCTCAAGTTAGGGCTTCCCAGGTGGCTCAGTGGTACAGAATCCACCTGCCGATGCAGGGGACTGGAGTTTGATCCCTGGGCTGGGAAGATTCCCTAGCATAGGAAAATGGCAGCCCACTCCAGGATTCTTGCCTGGGAAATACCTCGGAAGAGGGGCCTGGTGGGACACAGTCCACAGGATTCCTGGTGGGATACAGTCCACGGGATTCCAAGAGTTAGACGCAACTAAGCACGCAGGCACGCCAAGTTCAAGCTGCTCACACAAGCACTGTGGAGTACCAAACATGAGAGTGAAGCTAGCTAAGAACTTCTGGAAAGAGCAGGTCTAAAGTCTCAAGGAAAGTGATGCTCTTCGAAGGTGCAAGAAAAAGTACTGAAGGCAGAACAGGAAAAGTATGGGGCATGATATTTAGCAAATGTGGGTACCAGGCCACGGTCTTCCTCCCTCTGGACTCTGGTTTCCTCTTTTGACATCTGTTCATCTGTCCTCCAGTCCACTGAACAGCTGGGTCCCTTTTCAAATCCCCGACTTCTCCATAGCTCCACACTCGGGCACAGCTGCCCTCTATGCCTGAATTGTTCTCACCCAGCTTCTCAGTAACAAACTCCTACTCAGCACAAAATTCATCAAGCACTCTCAGTGAAATCATCCCTTCTCTCCTGGGCAAAGACAGTCAGCCAGTCCCTCTTTGCTCTCACTTAGTTTGTGTAAGCCTCCTTTACAATGTAAAAGCATCACTGCATTGATTTCATAACTATTTGTTTCCAAAACTCCCAATCTAACTGGATAAGGAAGACGTGGTGCATATATACAATGGAATATTACTTAGCCATTAAAAAGAATGAAATAATGCCATTTGCACAAACATGGATGGACCTAGAGAGTGTCAAACTGAATGAAATAAGTCAGACAGAGAAGGAGAAATACTATATGACATCCCTTACATGTGGAATCTAAAAAGAAATTTTACAAGTGAACTTACAAAATAGAAAGACTTAGGAAACAAACTTACAGTTGCTGGGAGGGAAGGGATCACTACGGGGTTTGGGAAGGTCATGTACACACTGCTATATTCAAAATGGATAACCAACAAGGACCTACTGTGTAGAATATGGAACTCTGCTCAATGTTACGTGGCAGCCTGATGGGAGCAGGGTTTGGGGTAGAATGGATACATGCATAAATATGGCTGAGTCCCTTCACTGTTCACCTGAAACCACCACAATGTCATTAATCGGCTGTACCCCAAAACAAAACAAGAAGTCTGGGGAAAAAAAAAACAAAACAAAGAAAAACTCCCATTCTGTCCACTGTGAGCTCGTCTATGACTGCATGCTGCCTGGCATCCAGGGGCTGCTCGATAAATGTTACATAAGGTTCTGAATAGAAATACTAAGTGCCAAGGATTCGGTGGCGGTGTAGGGGCCAAGGTTCTATTATATATCTGGCTGAGGAACCAAGATCCCACAAGCCACGCGGTGGAGCCAAAAAAGAAACACTAAGTACCAATTCAGTCTCATTCAGAAAGGCCTGCAGATGGTTATCTTTGTTAAAGAAATCAAGAGGCCAGTGAGGAGTTGATCAGTTTGGCTTTCTCCTGATGGAGGGCCACTGACTTCACTGCTTCTAAGACCAGCTTTCCTTGATCATCTTTTTCACCCAAACATAACTAGATGTGCCCTAGGCAACCTCCACACTTTCTGTAAGCCTCAGCTCACATGGCTCTCTGACCTCCCCAATACTGTTCTTACAGCAATAAGCCACAAGCTGCGGTTAGTATCTGTTTCTCTCTCTCCATTGTTGCACTTCCTGAAAATCTGAACTCTGAGAACTCTGTGCAATAAGCAAATTTCCTCAGATACCCCCTTATCTTCCTCATTAGCTTCAGTTATGACTGCAGAGTGAAGCCATCATTTTTGAAGGCTTTCTAAGACTTTGAAGCCACTTCTTTCAAAGTCTATGCCACAAAAATGATGAGGGTCAAAAGTCCTTAGTACAAATCACAATGTTAGGGCTATGAGGTTAGCGCTGTTGTATTAAATAAAACCAATTTAAATACGTAAGGAAAAAAAACAAAGTCTAGGCCATGAAATGGGCAGTCTCTTCTTCTGAGAATCACTGAAACAAACTCTCTAAAAGTCCAGGTTTCATTATTTCTGATTATGCCTCTCCTTCACTTCATAGCCTGCAAACAAATGGATGAATTCCATCCAAAACTTGTTTTAAAACAAATAAACACCCTACTTGCTTAAGAATACCAGTTATCCTGATATGCAGTAAGTTAACCATCATTACATATTTTTTTCTTTGTGGCTTTGAATTTATCTGAGAGAGGCAGTATACAGCCCAAACACACGCCACTCAACCATGCCTCCCAGCCCAACTCAGCCCAAGTTCAAAAGCCCAGAACTGGCTGCAGGAAGCCACTTAATAAAACAAAAACAAATCCCAAAGACAGGAACTAGATAAATAACTCTCTGCTGCTGCTACTGCTAAGTCGCTTCAGTTGTGTCCGACTCTGTGCAACCCCATAGACAGCAGCCCACCAGGCTCCACCATCCCTGGGATTCTCCAGCCAAGAACACTGGAGTGGGTTGCCATTTCCTTCTCCAATGAGTGAAAATGAAAAGTGAAAGTGAGGTAGCTCAGTCGTGTCCAACTCTTCGAGACCCCATAGACTGTAGCCTACCAGGCTTTTCCGTCCATGGGATTTTCCAGGCAAGAGTACTGGAGTGAGATGCCATCGCCTTCTCCTACCAAAGTTCAATATAAAACATTTCACTTAAGCCAATTCACAAAGTCTGTTTTAGTCTCTAATATCATAACATTCAAACCTCAAAGTCATTTACCCTTTGGGATCAAGAAGGTCTCTAACTTTTTCGTTATAAATTTCCATGTAGGACACTTCTACTTTAAAACTCTGCTCTTCATTTTCCTCTTTCTGGGTTCGCTCAAAGAGCCCACTGCAGAGCCTTGGGATTAATCCAGGTTGGTCAGCCGTGCCCATCATGGTGTAAGATTTTCCAGATCCTAAAAAAGTGGAAATCATAGTTATTACTGTCTCCTTGAGAAGTTTAAATACACACCCCTCTTTCCATTGCTCATAATAAAACCCTAGCACTTAGCAAAATGCCCAAAATAAGGAATACACCCAAATACCATGATGACACTCAAAAGCAGACTAGCTTTCCTATTTGTACATGTAAAAGTCACTGGTACACATTCTTTAGGAAGAAAAACAAAAACCTTCTTTAACCACCCTTATACTTAAAAAAAAATTACCTAAAATGACTAAAAAATTGTGAGGTCTGAATAGTTCTCTAAAATTGAACTGGAAAGATCCATATGATGAATGCTATGTGCTTGCTCCCAACCACTAATCATAGCACCAAAAACATATATGCCATCTCGGCAGGTCCCAGAGCAAATTAACTCTCTACCACTACCCTCTGGCAACAGCATAGAAATCAGAGTCATTTTTTTTCTAGTACAAATTTATTTTCTCCATTGCACCAAAAAAAAAACACATTCATTTGAGAACATTTACAAAACATGAGAAAACAGAAAGGAAAATATTAAATCACTCATAGTCTTAAAAAGAATTTTAAGCCTTGAATATATCACAGGCATGTTTCTCTTAAAGAACAATTTTCAACTGGACAAGCTATATCCTGATAAAATCTTTTGTGTGTGTGTCGCTCAGTCGTGTCCAACTCTGCAACGCCATGAACTGCAGCCCACCAGGCTTCTCTGTCCAAGGGATTCTCCAGGTAGGAATACTGGAGTGCGTTGCCATTTCCTTCTCCAGATAAAAATGACTCCTTCACTTTGTTATTTTAATTAAAAAAAAATTTTTTTTTTGTATTGAGGTATATGGCCTGTTAACAATACTGATGGTTTCAGGGGAACAGCAAAGGGACTCAGCCATACATACACATGTATCCATTCTTCCCCAAACTCTTCTCCCATCCAGGCTGCCACATACCATTGAGCAGAGTTCCCTATGCCATAAGTAGGTTCTTACTGGTTATTCATTTTAAATACAGAAGTGTGTATATGTCCATCCCAAACTCCTTAACTGTCCCCTTCCTTTCTTGCTGGTCACAAAGGTACAGAAGTCAAAACACTCCTTTATCAATCATAACTGCTAAGATGCTAGCGATAGGTATTCTTTTTGGTATTTTCTTTGTTAGGATTGTTAAAGCTTAAAAAAAAACAAACTGATTATTTAACAATTACCAGTCTGTCCATAGGCAAAGATACATGCATTGTAGCCATCAAAAGCATTCTGCAGGATATTCTCACCAAGGCATTTGAAAACATCATCTTGACCTGAAAGAGAAAAACACAGGAAAGAGAAAAACAGAGAAAACAGATGTTTTAAGCCAAAGCCACACATGAACAATTAAAAACAAACAAAACCCTCAAAAATGCACCCTTTGTTTTTTTCAGTTTGTTTATCTACCAAACAAAATTTTTTAAACTTGATGAATGCTTCTTTGAAAGCAGTCATTTCTAGTTAGCATATGACAGAAAATGAGTGAAAAGTTCCTGATGATATAAACTTGAATAAACACTGGCCAAAATATAGACCAATGAACTTCTATTTTATAAAGATTCTGATACATGTGCTTGGGACCTGGGTGGACCTGAATTCAACCATGAACCACTCAGCCAATGCGTCTACTGAGTGTGTGCTAAAGTTCAAAACAGTGGTATGTATCAAATTCCCTCTCCTTTTCCCTCAATGATAATGTTTAATTACAGATCAGATGGGAGAGGGAGGAAGGTCTGGGACATTTCTTCTAGCTTTCAATCAGGAACATAAAGAGTACGGTCAGATCGCCTTCACAGGCTAAATTAAATGTGTCAATAATCAAGTGACCTTGACAAATGATTCAACTTCTTTGAGTCTTGAAAATAATATGGAAAAATTGGATGCTATTATGTTTGTTATATTTTGCATGCTGTAAACAGCATTCCATTATGCCTCATTTCCTAATTAATTTACCAGGTTAGTGAATCACCACAATTCCGATACTGAAGCAATCCTTATTTTTTTCCTGGGCCATGCCACATGGCTTGTGGGATTATAGTGATCCGCAATCAAACCAGGGCGTTCAACAGTGAAAAGTATGGAATCCTAACCACTGGAGTACCAGGGAATTCCCTGAAGCAATCCTTAAAGTTATCACCGGGCCCAGCCAGCCCAAATTAACCTCAACTTTTTGAAACAGCTGTAGAATGAACTGTTTCTCACGATAAAGGTCAATAAGACAGTCAATATTTTAAAAATTTCTTAGGAAACAGGTGTCACAAGCAAATAGGATTAAAGAAAATATAAGACTGCCACTGTAGTCTTTTTTTAATTTTTTTTAAATTAAATTTGGCAGTCGCTATAGTCTTAAACTTGTAGTGAAAAGGGGCCTGAGACAGTCATCACTGACAAGAATAGAAGAACAGAATCCCAGAACAAATTTAGAGGGAACATGGCATATTCCCCTCCACTAAAGAGGAAACAGGAACATCTAAGCCGAAGTGATTTATTCAAAGAGACAGTCAGGACTGGAGCCTGGATTAAACTCAGGGTTTCCTTTCCTTCTTGGCTAGAGTTCTTTCATTTCATCAGGCTGGCTCTCTTGACCACATCACCAACATCTAAGGGAAGCGACGTGGCTACTGACTGTTATGGTCCCACATAAGGCCCGGCATGCGCTTAAGAAAACCTCAACTGTGAGCCCCGTTCATCTAACTTTATCATCTTACACCACCAACAGTGCACTGTTAATCTCCCATTTCCCAATTAAGGTAAACACTCTAAGAGCAAAGACGAGCACGGTCGCTGTGCAGTTTCTAAAATTATACTACCATGAAACTGTACAGAAAACATGCTAAAACACCCGTCTGTATCATCAGGAGTTGACAGGATGCTGGACTCTTACCTGCATACTTGTCTCTGACAGATTCATCCATAGACCAGAAACAGTGATCATACGCAAATACCTGTTGAAAAATAAAAATGATGACGTGTTAAAAACAGAATGTAGCCAATGGGAACTTGCTGCATGACTCAGGGAACTCACACTGGGGCTGTGGAACAACCTAGATGGGTGGGAATGGGCGAGAGGCTGGAGGGAGATTCAGGAGGGAGGGGACATACGTGCACCTATGGTTCATATTGACACATGACAGAAAGGAAACCCATGTTGTAAACCAATCAATTAAAATAAATATTTAAGAAAACTGTAACATACTCATGATGTTGTAACAATGGCATAACTCTGATAACATGGTTCATAATACTAAAACAAAAACAACTCACTGTCTTACAACGGAGGTTATTTACAGGACAGTCTTACAAAGACAAAGCGCCCTGTACATAATATAGATCTTGAATTCACATGGAAAACTCTTTACAATGTGATGTGAAAAGGGAGGAGGTTACAAAACAATATGTATAATATGATGGCCACTAAACACACAGAGTTACACATATAAAGTTCATTGATTACTGATATCTTTGTTTCCTTATGTTTTTATGTATTCTCTACAGTCTTATTATTCTTCAGAGAAAACAAATTTTTTAAAAAAAATGTAAAGATGATTACCACAGCATACTGAAAATGCAGATTCTTTAAATAAACTATAGCACACCCATAGTCAATATACTATGTAGCTTTAAGAACATAGAAGAGGGGCTTCCCTGGTGGCTCAGACAGTAAAGAATCCACTTGGGATGCAGGAGACCTGGGTTTGATCCCTGAGTTGGGAAGTTCTCCTGGAGGAGGCCATGGTAACCAACTCCAGTATTCTTGCCTGGAGAATCCCATGGACAGAGGAGCCTGGAGGGTTACAGTCCGTGGGATCACCAAGAGTGAGGCACGACTGAGCAGCTAAGCACAGCACACGAAAAAGTCTGGACCAAGATCCCATCTTTGTACAAAAATTGACACATATAAAAAGTAGGAAGTCTATACAATGGAAATACTGGTAATACGTAATGTTACTTTGTGAAGTACCACAAATGATTTGCCTTGACCTTTTATGCTTATTACTTTCTAAAATATGCTCTTTTTTAAAGCGATCTTTTAAGTCTTTTTCACTGATTATAGTTTAAATTTTTTGGCTTTCATGTAAATAATTCAGTCTTTAAAAGTTTTAAGGGTAGTTGCTTTTCAATTCATTTCAGTTTGCCCTTCAAACCCTTCCACTTGGAGTGTGCTGCCTCACTTCCTGATGACAGTTTTCCTCTTGGCTTTATAGGTTAGTTTGCAAGCACATCTGAATTGGGAGCTTGTTTTATGGTTTACGTGATTGCCTGTTTCTTTCCTCTTCCTTTGGCCACCTTTACACTGCCACTCCTAACTACTGAAGCCCAGGTCTGGTCTTTTCAAAGCCCAGTGTCTCTATTCTCTTCTATTTATACAGAAATTAGCTCAGTATGCATATGTGTGCGTAGCCAGTTGTGTCCGACTCTGGGACCCCATGAACTGTAGCCTGCCAGGCTCCTCTGTCCATGGAATTCTCCAGGGAGGAATACTGCAGTGGGTAGCCATTCCCTTCTCCAGGGGATCTTCCCAATTCAGAGATCGAACCTGGGTCTCTTGCATTGAAGACAAGATTCTTTACCATCTGAACCACCAGGGAAGCCCAATTAGCTCAGTGTTGGCGGCCAAAAGCCTTTTTTAAGCCTTCTTTCATGATGGAGCCTCACCCAAATCAGTTTTCACGTGGATGAACTTCTCAGGTCCTCAACCACACATCAGGGTCCCCTCTAGTCTGCAAGGGCTGCACCTCTGAGGACCTGGGTCTGATCTCAAGGCCCAGTAAACACACTAATTCAGCCTTCTGCAAGCCCTCGAAGTGACATGTGTTGTTTTTGAATAGAAGGACATGATTTTTAATATTTTTAAGTATGTTATCTGTCCCTGCTCTGAGTTTAGAGTTGGCGGAATGTTTCTGTGTGAACTCACAAGGCTGTCTGCACCCTAAATCTAAAAGTTAAGTTTTTTAAATAAGGAAATTAGATTAGGTTGGTAAATGAAGTATGCATGCCTATCTATATCCACCTCCACCTGAAATTAATTCAAAATGATGGCAGGAGTGAGGGAAAGAGCCAAAAAGGGAAAGAAAGGAGGCAAGGAGAGCAACTTTTTGAAAGTGGACCAGAAATTGAGAAACCCTGAAAAATAGCTGCAATGAGATGGATGGCAGGTAGAGTGGGGTGGGGACCACAGAGAGAGCACGGGGCAAATAGCTGCAGGAGGAGATGGCTGCAAAGCCGAGAGCAGCTCCGGGAGGATGCCAGAGGAAAGTCAGATGAATGGTCACGGCCCTGGGGGCAACCAACTGGATGACTGGCTAGACACACCTTTAGGGCAAGGAAGGATCAGAACACCCACATCTGCGCAAAACAGTGACACCAGGCATTTGTTCCCTGGGGTGGGACAGTGATGCTGAAGCAAGGATAAAAAGGGTTATAGAAGTTCAGTATCTGACAACACCTGCACAGAGGTGGGAGGCCTGGAGCCCAGCAACTACCACCCAGCCTCAGCACTATGTCGTACATTACTAATCCTCAACATTTCCCCGGAGCAAAATGTGTCTTCAGCAGTCGAGGCTCACTATGTCAGCAATTCCCCAACAGGGAGAGGAGTACATCAAGGCTGTATATTGTCACCCTGCTAATTTAACTTATATGCAGAGTATATCATGTGAAATGCTGGACTGGATGAAGCACAAGCGGAAATCAAGACTGCCAGGAGAAACAGCAACAAGCTCAGATATATAGATGATACCACCCCACTGGCAGAAAATGAAGAGGAACTAAAGAGTTTCTTGATAAGAGTGAAAGAGGAGAGTGAAAAAGCTGGCTTAAAAACTCAACATTCAAAAAAAACTAAGATCATGGCATTCGATCCCATGACCTCATGGCAAACAGATGGGGAAAAAGTAGAAACGGTGACAGTTTTTATTTTCTTGGGCTCCAAAATCACTGCAGATGGCGACTGCAGCCATAAAATTAAAAGATGATGCTTCCTCCTTTGAAGAAGAGCAATGACAAACTTAGCATATTAAAACACAGAAACATCACTTTGCCAACAAAGGTCTATATAATCAAAGCTATGGCTTTTCCAGTAGTCGTGTATGGATGTGAGAGTTGGACCATAAAGAAAAATAAGCACAGAAGAATTCATGCTTTTGAACTGTGGTGCTGGAGAAGATTCTTGAGAGTCTCTTAGACTGCAAGGAGATAAACCTGTCAATCCTAAAGGAAATCAACCCTGACTTATTCATTGGAAGGACTGATGCAGAAGCTGAAGCTCCAATACTGTGGCCACCTGAAGTGAAGAGCTGCCTCACTGGAAAAAAACCTTGATGCTGGGAAAGACTGAGGGCAGGAGGAGAGGTGGGCAACAGGATGAGATGGTCAGATGGCATCACCTATTCAATCGACTCATGTCGAGCAACTCTGGGAGACAGCGGAGGACAGAGAAGCCTGGCATGCTGCAGTCCATGGGGTCACAGAGTCAGAGATGATTTAGTGACTGAACAACAATAGGGAGAGGAAAGAAAGAAGAAGGAAGATGGTCCCAAAGGACTGTGGATCAAAACTTCTGGTGGGAGTTGCTTTTCAAAGTACATCTGTCGGCAGGGTGAGATTAAATACAGTGTGAAGCTCAGATTAAGTTTCTTCTGCTCCAACTTTCAGCTCTCATGTCTTATCACTTTTTTTGATTCTGCTCTTACCAATGTTAAGTAGAGACCATCCCAAGTCTTTGCTTGTTTATAAGCTTAGCTCACACTTGAACCATCCATCTGAGTGCACTTCTCAGAGATCAGGCTCTACGTTGCTCTCTTCTCCCTATAACTACAGGTTTTTCATTTCTTTTTTAAATTTAGGGATTTCTTTAACAATTCTTATTCTCAATTTCAGTAGAGAAGCAATGGCAACAGCTAATATTACACAGGAGGCCCTAGGATACAAAGAAGTCAAGCACCTAGTGGCTAACAGGTGTGGGGGAGCTGGCAGCTGAACTCAGCCCATGTCTGCTCCCCACCTGGCCTTCCCAGGTGGCGCTAGTGGTAAAGAACCCGCCTGCAGGAGACTTCAGAACCACGGGTTTGACCCCTGGGTTGGGAAGATCCCCTGGAGGAGAGCATGGCAACCCACTCCAGCATTCTTGCCTGGAGCATTCTACGGACAGAGGAGCCTGGAGGGCTACAGTCCATAAGGTCACAAAGAGTTGGACACGACTGAGCAACTTAGGACCCACGCTGCTCCCCAGCAGGCCCTTCATCAGAGTGGCTGAGCTCTCCTCCTCAGTAACAGGAAGGCGCCAGAGCCTGGTACAAAGGCGGGAACTAGGAATGCTAAGGTCTTGTTTACTAACAACACTGAATGGTCCTCTTTAAGTTTCAGCTGTTCTGTAAATTATTACAGGTATCTTCCAGCCATGATTTCCTAAAGCAGACAAGCTCCCCCTTTTCCCCCTAAATAAACATTTTTCCTTATTTTTTTTTTAAATTTCTTTTCAAGTAACAGAAGAAACACACATTCATTATAGCAAGGCAAATAACACAGATGCATAAAGAATAAAGGTCTCCCATTCACCAAACATATTTCTCCTTAGAGGCAACCACTGTTAAGAATGTAGTGTTGGCCCTTCCACATCTTTGACATCAACACATTTTCTCTAANCCAAAGGACTGTGGATCAAAACTTCTGGTGGGAGTTGCTTTTCAAAGTACATCTGTCGGCAGGGTGAGATTAAATACAGTGTGAAGCTCAGATTAAGTTTCTTCTGCTCCAACTTTCAGCTCTCATGTCTTATCACTTTTTTTGATTCTGCTCTTACCAATGTTAAGTAGAGACCATCCCAAGTCTTTGCTTGTTTATAAGCTTAGCTCACACTTGAACCATCCATCTGAGTGCACTTCTCAGAGATCAGGCTCTACGTTGCTCTCTTCTCCCTATAACTACAGGTTTTTCATTTCTTTTTTAAATTTAGGGATTTCTTTAACAATTCTTATTCTCAATTTCAGTAGAGAAGCAATGGCAACAGCTAATATTACACAGGAGGCCCTAGGATACAAAGAAGTCAAGCACCTAGTGGCTAACAGGTGTGGGGGAGCTGGCAGCTGAACTCAGCCCATGTCTGCTCCCCACCTGGCCTTCCCAGGTGGCGCTAGTGGTAAAGAACCCGCCTGCAGGAGACTTCAGAACCACGGGTTTGACCCCTGGGTTGGGAAGATCCCCTGGAGGAGAGCATGGCAACCCACTCCAGCATTCTTGCCTGGAGAATTCTACGGACAGAGGAGCCTGGAGGGCTACAGTCCATAAGGTCACAAAGAGTTGGACACGACTGAGCAACTTAGGACCCACGCTGCTCCACAGCAGGCCCTTCATCAGAGTGGCTGAGCTCTCCTCCTCAGTAACAGGAAGGCGCCAGAGCCTGGTACAAAGGCGGGAACTAGGAATGCTAAGGTCTTGTTTACTAACAACACTGAATGGTCCTCTTTAAGTTTCAGCTGTTCTGTAAATTATTACAGGTATCTTCCAGCCATGATTTCCTAAAGCAGACAAGCTCCCCCTTTTCCCCCTAAATAAACATTTTTCCTTATTTTTTTTTTAAATTTCTTTTCAAGTAACAGAAGAAACACACATTCATTATAGCAAGGCAAATAACACAGATGCATAAAGAATAAAGGTCTCCCATTCACCAAACATATTTCTCCTTAGAGGCAACCACTGTTAAGAATGTAGTGTTGGCCCTTCCACATCTTTGACATCAACACATTTTCTCTAACAGTAAGATAGAGTTGAATTAAATAAAACATGAATATTTTTTAAATAGTCACGTAATGTTTCTTCACATCATTACTGCAATATCCGGCCTCTGCTCCATCAGAAAGAAAGAAAAGATAATCCAGCCATCTTTTCACACAAAAGATAAAACTATAAAATTAGTTCTATTATGAATAAAGAAGTCGGTACCATATTAAACTTTTTTTTTAAACTCATTCAGAGTCCCAGTAGCCAAGTCTATACATACTTCAGCAACAGTAATATTGAATGGAATTACTGTTCCACCACAGATTCTAAAACAAAACTCCAAGGAGGCAGATAAAAATATAAATTTCCTGGAAAGTTCCCAAGAATGATCAATACAAAAACACAGTCCTTGTCCCTACTCTGGCACAACTGCATTCCTAAGAGACACGGGAACCGAAGTTTCTTGAGAATCTGGGCTCAAAGCTAGGATGAAAGCATGTTTCCCTGAGGAAGCTGCGGGCCAGGGCAGGTTTCTGTTGGCCTGAGAGTGTGTCCCCGGCTGTCCCAGGAGCACCATGGATGAGTCTGCCTAGTATTGGTTCTGACCGCAGCTTGGAACGAGAAGTTCCCAGCCAATCTGTGGTGACCAGCAGGGCACAAAAGGAATCTGTGTTGTAGTTGCCAGGAGACTGGCCAGAGTTGGTCAAAGTACAAAAACAGCTTTTCCATAAACCTCCAGTCCTTCTTACACCAATAAATGGCTTTGGATTTATGAACAGGCCAACAGCTTGCATTATTTTTTTTATTTTAAAAGTGACAGAAAATATTTTTATTTTTCAGAAGAAAATACCAGTACAAAAAAAATATACAACTCAAACAAGCATCCCGTAATAAACCAAATCTCTTACCTTTGGTTGGCTTCTGAGTTCCCAAAAGAGGTGTCATCATTGACATGAAAGAAAAGAATTTGAAAATATTTTTAGTTAGAAGATGCTTTTTGAAGGGTAAAATGATAATAAATATTTATTTGATATTTATTAAGAACACAAAATATTAACTTTGAAATCAAATAGCAACTTGAAATAAAGGATAATTAATGCCTACTAACTAGTAAGATAGAATGCTAATTATAGAGAACTAACTTATATCTTTCAGGTAGAAGAAAGATTGTCTGAGCACTAGATAATTTTTAAAGTCCTAATATTTCTGCCTTCTATATTTTGCTTATCCTTGTTGTGACTTGTAAATATAAAAATATTCTTTACTTCTTAGGATCTGATTTCACTTCCAAGTAGTTTCCTTTACTTTGATAAAGCAGCAGCTTACTCTCTCTATAGAGGACCTTCTATTAAAAAAAAGTTCTGTTCTAAGGAAAAAACGGTTAAAGGAACTAATTTTTTGCCAGGGAGTGAGCGACTACCAACTGAATTACTCACTCACTACTTATTCCTCTATGCTGACTCAGGTGCCTCCAACCTCCCTTCCTCTGAAAATGCCACTGGGTTTACATCTCCTCAGAGTATAAGAATATAACTTCAGTTCAGTTTAGTTGCTCAGTCGTGTCCACCTCTTTGTGACCCCATGAACTGCAGCACAGCAGGCCTCCCTGTCCATCACCAACTCCCAGAGTTCACCCAAACTCTTGTTCATCGAGTCTGTGATGCCATCCAGCCATCTCATCCTCTGTCGTCCCCTTCTCCTCCTGCCCCTAATCCCTCCCAGCATCAAGGTCTTTTCCAATGAGTCAACCCTTCGCATCAGGTGGCCAAAGTATTGGAGTTTCAGCTTTAGCATCAGTCCTTCCAAAAAATATCCAGGACTGATCTCCTTTAGGATGGACTGGTTGGATCTCCTTGCAGTCCAACGGACTCTCAAGAGTCTTCTCCAACACCACAGTTCAAAAGCATCAATTATATAACCTAATCCAGTGTAATTTTGAGATAGTTAAACTCAGAGAAGGGCTTCCCTGGTGGCTCAGTGGTAAAGAACCCAGCTGCCACTGCGGAAGATGCGGGAGACTCAGGTTCCATCCCTGGGTGGGGAAGGTCCTCTGGAGAAGGGAATGGAAACCCACTCCAGTATTCTTGCCTGGGAAATCCCATGGACAGAGGAGCCTGGTGGGCTGCAGTTCGAGAAAAGCTGTAAGAGAGGCACAAAGAGCTCCCTTCACCTAAGCTCACCAGCTGTTAACACAGTCACAGCTGCCGGGTCATCCTCCGCTCCTCTCCCCTCTTGTTCAGACACACACAGACACACACACACACAGACACACAGACATATACACACACAACCCTGAGGGTAAGGTACAGACACACACACACCCCTGAGGGTAAGGTACAGACATGCCCCCTCAGCCCTAAACATTTCCATGTTAACTCAGAAAAACAATGATGTTCACTCCACAACCACAGAAATAACTGGTCTTTCAGAGGCTCAAAAAGCCAAGTCAGACCTGCAACTTGAAAGAAAATGGTGCACGGAAACGCTTCCTTTCAACTGTCTGGACATCTTGTGCCTTTGTTGCATAAGATTTCCTTTTAAATTTAGTATTCATTTGTATGGAAAGATTTCGGATCTGAACACTGAAACGCCAAGGAAAGCAGCAAATGAGTGGCCCTTGTCTAAGAGATTTTGGAGTGACAGCCAGTGTGACCAGCACATAATAGAGAATGATTTCTCTGGGATGAGAGATACGGGGAAACTTCCCAACAGGAAGACTTGGGAAGCGCCAGCAGAGGTGACTGACATATGTTGCCACTTTTTTGTAGGTCTTTATAAGCAAAGCAGAACCTCATCAATTTCAGAAGGCCCAGTTATAAACCCAGTTGGAGGTAAGAACAGAACCAGCATATATGAGACGCCTGTGTGAGGTCAGGTATTGGGTTGGCCCAATATGGCGCAAGCTACTTCACTGCATCTTCACAGTAACTTTGAAAGGTGCTATTATCATTCCAGTTTTACAGATGAGAAACTGAAGACTCTGAAGAGTCAAATGCCCTGTCCAACTCACAATAATAACCAGTGACAGATCTAGGATTCCAAAGTAGGTATTCCGATTCCCGAGTCAGGAATTTTCCTTGCACCACACTGGTCAAAACAGCCTCATCAAGTTGCTCCTAGACTTAAGAATCCGTGAGTCATACATTAACAACTGCCCCGGTAACAGAAACATTTCCCAATGTGTTAATTTCCTCCATTCTAATTATTACCCAATAAAAGGTGGTGCTTATGCCAGTATAAGTTTACTTATTCATTGTATTTATAAAAACTCCAGACAATCTTTGGTGGGAGGAAAAATAAGATGTTCAGTGTGATATTTCCATTTTAGGTAAAATATTTTTATACAAAAACCAGCTCTTCGTAAAAGACAATTGACAAATACGAAATTCAACAATATATGACACATGGCAGAAGAATCTGTGGGACTAACCTGAATCCAGAACATGATAATAAAAAGAGAAACAAACCAGTAAATTAATTACAGAGCTAAGTTTCCAGCTATGGCTCCTGGTGGCTACAAAAGCAATGCTCAAATAACCTGGAGTCACTGGAAACCCAAAGATGTAATTACAGCTCTGTACAAAAATAAACAAGTAAATTAATTAATTAAACAAAACCTTCCAACTTGTAGCTGCAATCCGATAAGGCAATGCCTCACTATTTCAAAATCCCTTATTTAGAAACCTCNTCAAATTACATCTCCCTCAAGATCCCCTCCACAAGAACCCCAAGCAAAAGTGAGTCTTCCTTCCCCCATTTCTATTAGCAAAAACTCCCTATAGATCATGCATTACCTACCAGTGTCACATGATATAAATTTTCTAATATTAATATAAATGGATTATCTCCCCAACTAGACTACAAGCTTCTGAAGGGCAGTGTGTGTCTTCCAGGGTTTATCAATGCCCAACACAAGGCTTTCTGCTTATTTAGAGAACGTTGTTTACAATCCTTAGGTGACCTGGCCTCGCCTTCTATCACAACCACATCTTGGTCCTTCTTCCATTCACCTTCACTCCCTTCTAATTGGCCCAGTGTACACAAGCTTCCTGGTCTACGGGCTTTCACTCGTGGGGTTTTTTCGACCTTGAAATCTTGAGGCTAAACTCTTTGTCATTTCTTAGCTTATCATTTCTCTACATGTATCTTTCCTAAACATCCAATCTAAGTCAAGTCACTCATGTTACTCTCAATCACAATAATCCTGATAGAATAAAAACATTTCCACCACCATCCAGGCTCCCTAAAATANATTTCTTAGCTTATCATTTCTCTACATGTATCTTTCCTAAACATCCAATCTAAGTCAAGTCACTCATGTTACTCTCAATCACAATAATCCTGATAGAATAAAAACATTTCCACCACCATCCAGGCTCCCTAAAATAATCCCCCAAACAATAAAGGAAACAAGAAACAAATACAAATTCTATCTTCAGTGAAACTAGGAGATAATTATACGTGAAACATACTACACAAAGACAGAAATGAGTGGCTGAACATCCCAGAAGGTGGGGGAGGGGGGGCGCCTAAGAAACAGGAAGTGCATTCAAGTCACAGCCTCTTATATACATCCTCAGAGAACGCCTTTAAATCTAGAGAAAAGACAGTTTTGACAATTCTCTATTAAAATCTTCCACCCACACAAATGATACTTGGTTGATAACAGAGGGACATTCCAAGAACATAGTCACTGAACCACAACTGGCATATTTCCCAATCACAGAACTTTAGAAAGATGAAAACTCCAGTTAATAAATTCCATAATTTCAAATCACCATATATTGAAATTGCACCAAAGAATACACTATTAATCAATCATCTGCAAATCACCTGCTTCCTCTCATCTGTTAAACACACAAGCAGAGTAAGTTTTAATTCATGTCTACTACAAGAAAGTTTAAAATCTAACCAAAGAATTATATTAATCTTGATTCATTTGTGGTTTAATAAAATACATTTCACATATTACGTTAACAGAGAAATACACATTCATTGTAAAAATTAGATGTGAAAATAACATCAAGGTGTACACAGAGATTAGGATAGATTATTGAAGCACTGATTCCAAGAAAATGCTTGTAAATTTTTATTTCTTTTGGTATTTTTGGTTATCACTGGTTTTCAATTTTATGAGTCTATATTTCTCCAGTTTCCCTGAATGGATTAATGTGATTAGATTTCTCTAGAAAAATTTAT
This sequence comes from Raphicerus campestris, assembly GCA_006410735.1. Taxonomy (NCBI): domain Eukaryota; kingdom Metazoa; phylum Chordata; class Mammalia; order Artiodactyla; family Bovidae; genus Raphicerus; species Raphicerus campestris. The sequence goes on along the minus strand of SJYW01028318.1, from coordinate 89,885 downwards.
TAATTTTTTTTACTGAGTATGAAATTAACTCTCCAGTTCTCTTACCCTTTCAGACCCAGATCCATATGTCAGGCTCCAAACCAGAGGGCACATACTCAGTGTTCACAGGCAGTACAGCTCACAGCTGTATTTTGCTTAATCCTCACAATATTGACCAAAAACAGAAAATCAGAAGATTTCACATTAGAATCCTTTGAAACGCTAGGCCTGAATGTGCACATGCGGACTAGACCTGCACTGCTGTGCCTTCCACATGATCTGCAGGCAGGCAGGTGGCTGAGTTTTAAATTCCTTCTATGAAGAAAGCAGAAGAGGGTTTTCTTCATACTCAAAGAAAACAGAGACCTACAAATTCCTACCAACAAAGACAATGTTTCCAAATCTAACTCCAAGAACCTAAAATCAAGGGCCACCGCAATCTGATGAGGACTACCCTACAGATTCTCCTCACCCTAGTAAAGAATACAGTCCCCTTTAATATCCCAACAAAGAATCCTAAGTATCAAATCCCAAAAAGGAATCCTAAACACAAAGGTCACTTGGAACAGTAATGTCATTAGGATTGTTGCTGTTTAGTCACTAAGTCATGTCAGACTCATTGTGACTCGTGGACTGTAGCCAACCAGGCCCCTCTGTTCATGGGATTTTCCAGGCAAGAATACTAGAGTGGGCTGCCATTCATTCTCCAGGGGATCTTCTCATCGTTCAGTTGTGTCCAACTCTTTGCAACCCCATGGACTGTAGCCTACCAGGCTCCTGTGTCCATGGGATTTTCTAGGCAATAGTACTGGAGTGAATTGCCATTTCCTTCTCCAGGGGATCTTCCCGACCCAGGGATCAAACCCGGGTCTCCTGAATTGCAGACAGACGCTTTACCGTCTGAGCTACCAGGAAAGTCCAGTGNAAACAGAGACCTACAAATTCCTACCAACAAAGACAATGTTTCCAAATCTAACTCCAAGAACCTAAAATCAAGGGCCACCGCAATCTGATGAGGACTACCCTACAGATTCTCCTCACCCTAGTAAAGAATACAGTCCCCTTTAATATCCCAACAAAGAATCCTAAGTATCAAATCCCAAAAAGGAATCCTAAACACAAAGGTCACTTGGAACAGTAATGTCATTAGAATTGTTACTGTTTAGTCACTAAGTCATGTCAGACTCATTGTGACCCAATGGACTGTAGCCAGCCAGGCCCCTCTGTCCATGGGATTTTCCAGGCAAGAATACTGGAGTGGGCTGCCAATCCCCCTCCAGGAGATCTTCTCAACCCAGGGATCAAACCCACGTCTCCTGCATTGGCAGGTGGATTCTTTACCACTGAGCCATTAGTAGCTATGAAACAGAGCTAACAGTGAAGTTCTCGTCCTCACTATAAGCAGGTGGCTCTACAATTCAGACTTAAGCTGGAAAGCCTGGGGGCTTCAAAGCAAACACAAAATACTGGTGCACCTACATTCCTGCATCAAGAATGTTAGACATNAGGAGATCTTCTCAACCCAGGGATTAAACCCACGTTTCCTGCATTGGCAGGTGGATTCTTTACCACTGACCCATTAGTAGCTATGAAACAGAGCTAACGGTGAAGTTCTCGGTCCTCACTATAAGCAGGTGGGTCTACAATTCAGACTTAAGTTGGAAAGCCTGGGGGCTTCAAGCGGGGGAAGCAAACACAAAATACTGGTGCATCTACATTCCTGCACCAAGAATGTTAGACAANAGAGCTAACAGTGAAGTTCTCGTCCTCACTATAAGCAGGTGGCTCTACAATTCAGACTTAAGCTGGAAAGCCTGGGGGCTTCAAAGCAAACACAAAATACTGGTGCACCTACATTCCTGCATCAAGAATGTTAGACATGTCATTACCGGGAGGTTGATCCACGATTCAATGTTAATCTGAGGTTCAAGTCAGCCAGAGGGTTAAGAAAAAGTAAGATTTCTAACCCATTACTATAATTACTTCCCAAACTCACTGCTCAGCAAAGTAACTTCCTTATAGACTTTAACTTCCTTATGTGGAAATTCAATTTCCAAGCATTCTCCAGCTAAACCCTTCTCTACTCACAAAGGTCTAAACTGCTTGGTTAACTGAAGACTGCAGCATTTACCACTGAGGATATGGTTTTCATCTGTGAAATGCCTCTCCAACCCATCCCCTTTCCTTCTCAATTTCACTCTTTCACTCAGCAATATTTACTGAGTACCTGCTAAAAGCCAGATGCTAATTGTGGTGCTAGAGAAAACTGCGCTGCACAAAAGCCTAAGAGTAGGACTTCCCTGGGAACCCCTGGTTAAGACTGCACACTCCAATGTGGGGGGTGCAGGCTCAGTCTCTGATCGGGGAGCTAAGATCCCACACACAGGGGCCAAGAGGTTTTTTTAAAAATCCCAAGAGCTTTGTCTTTGCATCTGTGCTTCTTTTGCTGTCCTACATATAGGGTCATCATTGCCGTCTTTCTAAATGCCATACATTTGCGTTAATATACTGTGTTGGTGTTTCTCTTTCTGACTTACTTCACTCTGTAAAATAGGCTCTGGGACAACCCAG
>SJYW01028318.1:50077-61760 GCA_006410735.1 Raphicerus campestris | reverse complement strand
GGCTGGATGGCATCACGGACTCGATGGACGTGAGCCTGAGTGAACTCCAGGAGATGGTGATGGACAGAGAAGCCTGGCGTGCTGCGACTCATGGGGTCGCAAAGAGTCGAACACAACTGAGCAACTGAACTGAACTGAAATAAATGCATATATACGGAATCTAGAAAAATGGTACTGAAGAATTTACTTACAGGGCAGGGCTTCCCTGGTGGCTCAGAGGTTAAAGTGTCTGCCTGCAATGCAGGAGACATGGGTTCGATCCCTGGGTCGGGAAGATCCCCTGGAGAAGGAAATGGCAACCCACTCCAGTATTCTTGCCTGGAGAATCTCATGGACAGAGGAGCCTGGTGGGCTACAGTCCATGGGGTCACAAAGAGTCGGACACGACTGAGTGACTTCACTTTCACTTAATGGAGAAACAGACATAGAGAGTAGACTTATGGACATGTAGACAGGGGAGGAGAGGGTGAGCCGTATGGAGAGAGCAACAGGGAAACTTACATTACCATATGTAAAACAGACAGCCAATGGGAATTTGCTGTATGAATCAGGACAACCAAACAGGGGCTCTGTATCACCCTAGAGGGGTGCAATGGGGAGGGAGATGGGAGAGAGTTTCAAAATGGAGAGGGTGTATGTATACATATGGCTGATCATGTTGAGGCTTGACAGAAAACAACAAAATTCAGTAAAGCAATTATCCTTCAATTAAAAAAATAAATTTTAAAAAGAAAAATATTTGCAAGAAAAATCAATATTTGCCATCTAACTAAATAAGTACACTTATTAACCCATCAACAGAAGGAATACACCCACTTCTTCAACAATCAAGGAACCAATAAATTAAAAGACATAACCCAATCTCAACGGGTAGACCATATTTGGATGCCCTTCAAATCAAACTCTGATGAAAAAACTTTATGAAACTATTGGACATGTGAATGCTGACTGAAATTTTGATGCTACTACATGACTACTGTTAATTTTTAAGGTATAATAATGGCATTTTGCTATGTTAAAAAATAATAAAGGTATATAAAAATATTTGTGGGTAAATGGGATTTACTCCAAAATATGGGGAAAAGGAAAGAGCTGAAGGAGTGTGCAGGACAGGATTAGCCTTGGGTTGATGGCTCTGGAGGCTGAGGAACAGGCTCATGGAGGTTCATTTTACTATCATGGCTACTATGGCCTATCTCTCAAATTCTCTGTAACAAAAAATTTTTAAAAATTAATGGCAAATACAACTTTAACCTACTTAATATAAATTCTACTTCAGTTTTCCTAAAAGTGGAACAAAAACATTACTGATTTGTCTCACCTGTGGGTCAATACACAAAGATTATCACTCTTAATTATTACCCAATCTATAGGATTTTTTAAATTATAAATACACAAAATTAGATTTAATAAAAAGTAAAACTCACCATTACACAAGATTCTTCTTTAACAAACTCTAAGGAAGTAAGATAAAGGGCTCCAGAACACTACTACACTATTAATTTGCAAAAGAAAGCACTTTTCCTTTTAGCTCNGTGAGCCTGAGTGAACTCCAGGAGATGGTGATGGACAGAGAAGCCTGGCGTGCTGCGACTCATGGGGTCGCAAAGAGTCGAACACAACTGAGCAACTCAACTGAACTGAAATAAATGCATATATATGGAATCTAGAAAAATGGTACTGAAGAATTTACTTACAGGGCAGGGCTTCCCTGGTGGCTCAGAGGTTAAAGTGTCTGCCTGCAATGCAGGAGACATGGGTTCGATCCCTGGGTCGGGAAGATCCCCTGGAGAAGGAAATGGCAACCCACTCCAGTATTCTTGCCTGGAGAATCTCATGGACAGAGGAGCCTGGTGGGCTACAGTCCATGGGGTCACAAAGAGTCGGACACGACTGAGTGACTTCACTTTCACTTAATGGAGAAACAGACATAGAGAGTAGACTTATGGACATGTAGACAGGGGAGGAGAGGGTGAGCCGTATGGAGAGAGCAACAGGGAAACTTACATTACCATATGTAAAACAGACAGCCAATGGGAATTTGCTGTATGAATCAGGACAACCAAACAGGGGCTCTGTTATCACCCTAGAGGGGTGCAATGGGGAGGGAGATGGGAGAGAGTTTCAAAATGGAGAGGGTGTATGTATACATATGGCTGATCATGTTGAGGCTTGACAGAAAACAACAAAATTCAGTAAAGCAATTATCCTTCAATTAAAAAAATAAATTTTAAAAAGAAAAATATTTGCAAGAAAAATCAATATTTGCCATCTAACTAAATAAGTACACTTATTAACCCATCAACAGAAGGAATACTCCCACTTCTTCAACAATCAAGGAACCAATAAATTAAAAGACATAACCCAATCTCAACGGGTAGACCATATTTGGATGCCCTTCAAATCAAACTCTGATGAAAAAACTTTATGAAACTATTGGACATGTGAATGCTGACTGAAACTTTGATGCTACTACATGACTACTGTTAATTTTTAAGGTATAATAATGGCATTTTGCTATGTTAAAAAATAATAAAGGTATATAAAAATATTTGTGGGTAAATGGGATTTACTCCAAAATATGGGGAAAAGGAAAGAGCTGAAGGAGTGTGCAGGACAGGATTAGCCTTGGGTTGATGGCTCTGGAGGCTGAGGAACAGGCTCATGGAGGTTCATTTTACTATCATGGCTACTATGGCCTATCTCTCAAATTCTCTGTAACAAAAAATTTTTAAAAATTAATGGCAAATACAACTTTAACCTACTTAATATAAATTCTACTTCAGTTTTCCTAAAAGTGGAACAAAAACATTACTGATTTGTCTCACCTGTGGGTCAATACACAAAGATTATCACTCTTAATTATTACCCAATCTATAGGATTTTTTAAATTATAAATACACAAAATTAGATTTAATAAAAAGTAAAACTCACCATTACACAAGATTCTTCTTTAACAAACTCTAAGGAAGTAAGATAAAGGGCTCCAGAACACTACTACACTATTAATTTGCAAAAGAAAGCACTTTTCCTTTTAGCTAAATATCACTCTCATAAGAACATGCACAATGATCAGAATTAAACAATGGAATCATTTCAAATCTGAGCCCACAAAACTCTAGGCTTACAAAGTCCACAATAATTCAACCTCTCTTTCTGCTTTTCTGTTTTGCTTTGTTTTTTGTTTTGCTAGTAGGTTTACAGACAAATTACATGCTAAAAATAATTTAATCACGATTGAAAGGAACTAAGACTAAATAAAGATTATCCTAACTTTTTAGCTTGATACTTGGCAAAGAGTTGATGTTCAGCTGCTAAGTGGATCAGAAAGATTCCTAAGATATTATGATATTATGATACAGCAACCTTTTAGATAGAATGGTTTCTCATGTCACATTTCCTCATAAATTACTGCTACCTCCATCTTTAAAATGTAAATCTAGATTCTTACCAATATGTGTTTTATTAACAACTAACTCCTATACTGATGACTTAGAAAGAGAATCCTTAAAAAAAAAAAGTATTGCCAAATACAGACAAATTTTAAAAACATCAATAGTGAGACTTGGTAGCTTTACCTAAGTCTTATTTGTAATTAGATATCTTATCTATTATATCATATCAGATCAGATAATTTTAGGCTAAATCCAGAATTCTAGGGAAATTCAAAACATTTAATTCCTATTAGCTATAACTTAATCTAATTAGTAGCCACACACACAAAACTCTGCATCGTCATTATATCCAGTATTAGTAGCTAAGCAGCATTTCAACCACAGGTATAACGACTTTCTTTTCTTTAATTAACAAAAAAAACTTATTCCTTATTTTTGGACCAATAAAAGCATAAACATGATACTTATATAACCAATGACAAGGCTAAGATTTCATAAATTCTACCAGAACAGTCTAATTCTTGTTAAGTTTACTAATCAGCTATCAAACAGTTCATTTTAGCACCTAAGCTTTTGCTGGTAAAATTGTGAAAAAATGTGGGTTTATTGCTATTTGATTATCAGCTTCTATTAACTATGCAGCGACATGAATTGAACCATACATACTTTATTACCTTTTTAGCTTTTAAGAGTGTTCCTGATTCATTTTCACAACTATATTCCAAAGTAGTACACTCCATGTCTGCAGTATTTTTTTTTAAAAAAGAGGAGGAAGAATCCTCTGAAATTTCTGAGTATGTAGAACACTGTTCTCCCCACTTTACTGACATAATCAGGGTGGACAGACTCCCCCAGGAAAAGCCTCTTTATGAAATTAAAACATACCACATACTATGTTATTTATTCCTCTCCAGAGGAATAAATTCTATTTGGGCAGGATTATTAGCCTCACTCGAGTCATTTCACAGCAGAGAGAACAGGCAGGTCTATTGTATATACCATAATTACATTTTGCATGACTTTCTTCAATTAAAATCTTTACTTAAATTAGCATCCATACAGAGGCAGAGAAATTTTAAAACTCATTATCTACTATGACCTAACGATGACTTCTACTAACAAGAAATTAGTCTGAAAATGACTTCATATATTTCAAAGTAATTATTGGCATTAGGCCCTCCCTTCAGTAGTATTACACAATACACTTGTCAGAGAAATGTACAGGTCAACTCCACATAATTCTGCATCTATCTGATATAGATTTTTTCTGCATATGTTCTTTCATCTACCAGGAACAGAGTACTCTGAACCTCCAAAGAAGGACTGGATATATTTTGCTTATATTAGGTACTCCTTAATTATCTAGTAATCATAACTAAGATCTGGTGTCTGGTAAACAATCAGAAGGAATAAAAATGTTTTAATGACCTTTCTGACAAGAACTGGTTAAGAGCAACATCTCAGACATACTTTTCACTGGACTGGCCATTATAACCTTCACACTATCAATTTATTATTAGGTTAAGCATAACCAAACAGGAAAGCCCCATAGTTATACAAGAACACAAAAAAATCTGCATATCTATATGTCATCTACAGCTAACTCCATCCATGTTGGAACATCTCTCCAACATGTACTACAGAACAGGTCATTTCACAAATCACCACAGGAATCAGCGTTCAGGTTCATTACGATCTTGAGGCCTCACTCTCCAAATGTTTTCTACTTCAGAAAATTCTGGTCTTAAAAATCTTACACTTTGTGGAATTCCCTGGTTGCCTAGTGGTTGGGGCTCTGCGCTTTCACTGCCGTGGGCACAAGTTCCAGCCATGGTTACGTCACCCGATCAGTAGTAATAAAATCTTACACTTGTGGGGAAGGATAATAAAGAATCATAAAAGAAAGTCTACATACACCACACACACCACACACACACAAGATAAAGAAAACAGAGGGCTAAAGAAGAAAACGGATTAACTGACCAAGGGGTTCTTGGTACAATTTAAACTGGTTATTCCCTTTCTGTTCTGTTGTTTAAAACAGCACCTCTGAACAGGCACAGCTCACTGATTCAGTCTCTCAGAGTTGGAAATCCACTAAAACAATTCTCCTGCCACTTTTGCTTAGAATTCACTGCTAACAATAGACAGAGGGGGAGCCTTTTTTTAATTTTGGTTTTTTAAGAGGAAAAAAGGAGGAACAGTATTCGATAAAATAGGAACAATTAGCTTTCCTCCCCACACTAAACCTGTGATATTATTTTTGGCTCCTCTTAATATAATTTGTTTGCCTTTAAAACTCAGGCATTATGCTTTATGAGTAGTCAATCTTTTTTGAGTCACATATCTCTCTGACTTTTGACTAGAAAAAGGCATTTATGGACACAGTACTGTACAAACAACTTCCAAACACACACAGTAAAAATGTAAAGAAATACAAGGGAAAGAGAAAAAACCAAATTCAGGAAAAGTTGTTAACTGGTGAAGAAAGGCATTCAAACTGGAGGCTGTTCACAAAAGGCTTAAACTGTACTAATAATGATGCTTTGTTAAGCNATATGCAGAGTACATCATGAGAAACGCTGGGCTGGAAGAAGCACAAGCTGGAATCAAGATTGCCAGGAGAAATATCAATAACCTCAGCTATGCAGATGACACCATCCTTATGGCAGCAAGTGAAGAGGAACTAAAAAGCCTCTCGATGAAAGTAAAAGAGGAGACTGAAAAGGCTGGCTTAAAGCTCAACATTCAGAAAACGAAGATCATGGCATCCAGTCCCATCACTTCATGGGAAATAGATGGACAAACAGTGTTAGACTTTATTTTTCGGGGCTCCAAAATCACTGCAGATGGTGACTGCAGCCATGAAATTAAAAGATGCTTACTCCTTGGAAGGAAAGTTATGACCAACCTAGATAGCATATTGAAAAGCAGAGATGTTACTTGCCAACAAAGGTCTGTCTAGTCAAGGCTATGGTTTTTCCAGTGGTCATGTATGGATGTGAGAGTTGGACTATGAAGAAAGCTGAGTGCCGAAGAATTGATGCTTTTGAACTGTGGTGTTGGAGAAGACTCTTCAGAGTCCCTCAGACTGCAAGGAGATCCAACCAGTCCATCCTAAAGGAGATCAGTCCTGGGTGTTCTTTGGAAGGAATGATGCTAAAGCTGAAACTCCAGTACTTTGGCCACCTCATGCAAAGAGTTGACTCATTGGAAAAGACTCTGATGCTGGGAGCGATTGGGGGCAGGAAGAGAAGGGGACGACAAAGAATGAGATGGCTGGATGGCATCAGCGACTTGATGGATATGAGTTTGAGTGAACTCCGGGAGTCAGTGATGGACAGGGAGGCCTGATGTGCTGCAATTCATAGGGTCGCAAAGAGTCGGACACGACTGAGCGACGGAACTGAACTGAACCATCCCTGTGGGCTTCCCTGATAGCTCAGTTGGTAAAAGAATCCACCTGCAATGCAGGAGACCCCAGTTCAATTCCTGGATCGAGATGATCTGCTGGAGAAGGGATAGGCTACCCACTTCATTATTCTTGGGCTTCCCTTGTGGCTCAGCTGGTAAAGAATCTGCCTGCAATGTAGGATAACTGGATTCAATCCATGGGTTGGGAAGATCCCTTGGAAAAGGGAAAGGCTACCCACTCCAGTATTCTGGCCTGGAGAATTCCACGGACTATATAGTCCATGGGGTCACAAAGAGTCAGACAGGATTGAGCAACTTTCACATTCACTATCATTATTCTGAATTCTTTTTCAGGTAGTTTGCCTATTTCCTCTTCATTTATTTGGATTTCTGGGTTTCTAATTTGTTCCTTCATTTATGCAGTATTTCTCTGCCTTCTCATTTTTTTTTTAAACTTACTGTGTTTGAGGTCTCCTTTTCCCAGGATTCAGGGTTGAATTCTTTCTTCCTTTTGGTTTCTGCCCTCCCAAGTTTGGCCTAGTGGTTTGTGTAAGCATTGTATAGGATGAGATTTGTGCTGAGTTTTTATTTTGTTGTTGTTGTTTTGTTTTTCCTCTGATGGGCAAGGCTGAGTGAGGTGGTAATCCTGTCTGCTGATGGTTCAGTTTGTAGTTTTGTTTGTTGTTTGGATGAGGTGTCCTGCACAGGGTGCTACTGGTGGTTGGGTGGTGCCAGGTCTTATATTCTGGTGGTTTCCTTTGTGTGAGTTCTCACTATTTGATACCCCCTAGGGTTAGTTCTCCAGTACTCTTGCCTGGAAAATCCCATGGATGGAGGAGCCTGGTGCGCTGCACTCTATGGGGTCGCTAAGAGTCGGACACAACTGAGCAACTTCACTTTCACTGTTCACTTTCATGCACTGGAGAAGGAAATGGCAACCCACTCCAGTGNGAACAGAGGAGGCTATCGGGCTCTGTGCAGTCCATGGGGTTACAAAGGGTAAAACACTACTAAGCGACTCAGTGATAACAGCAGTAGAGCTGAGACTCGGTCTGTCTCCAAAGTCAGCATTTCTTAATCTCCGGTTAGCTGTGTACTATCAATTTTCTGAATTTTAAGCAACTTATTTTCCAAAACAATTTTGAAATTCCATATACCAATGTTTCCCAAATTCCCATGATTATGCTGTTAAGCTGAAAATTGTCTACCTATTCATTTTAAAATGGCTTCTATCGCCTTTAATAAGCATAAATATCAAACCATGAAATTTTCAGAAGTTAGCGCAAAATTAATCAGAAAAATATACAACTATTGTTTTTAAAGTATACATATTCACTTTCAAAGTATACTAACATAGGTTATTAAGTACACATGTAAAATTCATCACAATTTTAGATTAATAAGATTGGTGGACACCATTTTTAAAAGGAGGATATTGCAGCTTTTAAAGGAAAAATATTAGTTTGAGTCTTTCTGACTATTGATTGAAACTGACTCCAACCACTTCTTTTATGTTGGTTTCAAATCCCTGGTACTTCAGCTACAAGTATAGCTCCTATAAAACCGCAACTTGTTTTATGGGTTAGTCATTCTCCAAACTAGACTGTAATTAATCTTAACTTTGCAATTTGTGCTTTCCTTATTATTTCTTTCTTTTAATGAAGTCAACATATACCACCGAACTGCTACATTNAAACCGCAACTTGTTTTATGGGTTAGTCATTCTCCAAACTAGACTGTAATTAATCTTAACTTTGCAATTTGTGCTTTCCTTACTATTTCTTTCTTTTAATGAAGTCAACATATACCACCGAACTGCTACATTCCCAAATTTTCCTTTTCTCTTTTTACCTTGACATTAAAAGAAAAAGTACTTCTCCTGAGGTGGTCTTTTGTCATACTAGTAATGTTCTTGTTTTTTCTCTGGGCACCAGTTATAGGACTGTGCTCAACTTATGAAAATTCATCAAGCTATATATACTTTTCTGTACATATAGTTTATACTTCAATAAAGAGTTTTTTAAGAAGCTATGCTTCCTAACTTTATCTCACCAAAAGCCATGACATACCAACACTGACGGATGTCACTTGTTTCTTTTTGACAGCTATTACTTCTAAGTCTTCTTTAAATCAGACAGCACTCTATAGTACTGAGTTAACATTCAATCTGTATTTTCAGCACATGTAAAAAGAGTCATCTAAGATACTCTATGGAACCAAAAAGTGCTATTTAATTCTTTCACAAACCCCTGAGACTTAAAGATCTCTAAAGGAAAGAAAACATTTATTTATATTCTATGTGCTCATTTTATTCTCACGATTACCTCATCAGTTAGACATTACACACTTGTGGATGGAGCCACAACAATATACTTCCCACCAAAAATGCTTCCCTTAGGTGACACTAGTGTCTCTCCACTCATAGACGGATAGGTCTATGTTTCCTCTGGTTGAAACTGTGTAAGCTTTACACCAGCCTTCAGCATGAAGATGACAGAACTGTCACTGTGTGACTGCCAAGGTCACAACATCAAGGATGGGGAAGGAGGGAAGCTCGAGAGAGTGGGGGCATATATACACATAGAGCGGGTTCACTTTGTTATAAAGCAGAAACACAACACTGCAAGCAATTACTCTCCAATTTTTCAGAAAAACAAAACGCAATCCTGCTCCCACCTCGCTTTCTCACGCTCTCAGGACACTTGCCTTTGGAACCCGCCACCAGACTGGGAGCAATGTTCTGCTTGCAGCCCCAGCAACATCTCCAGCTAACAGGTAGCATCAACAGCCAGACCCAAGTGACCTGGTGAGCTTTCTGATTGTGGCCCCTCCCCTTCAAGTCTTCCCGAAGAACCTTCAGCAGCATGGACTGGAGCAAGCCATCCCCCCTGAGCCCTAGCTGAATTCCTAAGCCACACTAACCATGAGATAATAATGATTATTGGGCTTCCATGGTGGTCCAGTGGTTGAGAATCCCCCTCCCAATGCAGGGGACACAGCATGATCCCTGATCCAGGAAGACTCTAGATGCCACAGGGCAACTAAGCCCAGTTGCCACCACTGAGGCCACGCCCTACATACAGCTACTGAAGCCTGTGCATCCTACAGCCTGTGCTCTGCAACAGGAGACGCCACCACAATGAGAAGCCCACGCACCACAACAGAGACCCAGCACAGTCAAAAATAAATAACCCTAAAAAAAAGTACATGATTACTGTTGTTTTAAGTCACGAAGCTTTTGAGATCATTTATTTGTTATACAGCAGTAGAAAATGGAAACACTTTACAAATAAAACACACAGGAAGATAACCATGCCAGCAAGTGGCAAAGGCAGAATTTGAATCATCAGTCTGTATATAAAACCCTAATTTTTTTCTACCAGAGGGTATTGCCTCCAAGTTTGCTCAGAGTTGCCCACATTTCCAAAGAAAACAACAGTACTCAGACTGAAAGCTCTAAGAGCAACATATACTCCCCCAAATTAGTGTTTTCAGTTAACACTCAGGACAGTAGGTCGTTCCATTAGCAGGCTCAAAATCCCTGCACCTCTGACTCATCAACATCTTTCCCACCCTAGTAACAGCATATCCTAGAGATGCTTAAGAAACATCACTACATCAATAATAATAAACCTCAACATTTACAGACCACTTCACAAAGCACTTTAAGGATTACTAATTTGATCTTCAGGAAACCCCCCTATGAAACAGATAAGGCAGTTATCATACAGACAAGGATCAAAAAAGGTAAAAATAACTAACTACAGGGCTTCCCTGCTGGCTCAGTTCAGTTTAGTTGCTCAGTCGTGTCCAACTCTTTGCAATGCCATGGACTGCAGCACATCAGGCCTCCCTCTGTCACCAACTGCCAGAGTTTACTCAAACTCACGTCCATTGAATGGATGACATCTCATCCTCTGTCGTTCCCTTCTCCTGCCTTCAATCTTTCCCAGAATCAGGGTCTTTTCAAATAAGTCATTTCTTTGCATCAGGTGGCCAAAAGTACTGGAGTTTCAGCTTCAATATCAGTCCTTCCAATGAATATCCAGGACTGATTTCCTTTAGGATGGATTGGTTGGATCTCCTTGCAGTCCAAGGGACTCTCAAGAGTCTTCTCCAACACCACAGTTCAAAAACATCAATTTTTCGGCTCTCAGCCTTCTTCACAGTCCAACTCTCACATCCATACATGACCACAGGAAAAATCATAGCCTTGACTAGTTGAATCTTTGTTGGCAAAGTAATGTCTCTGCTTTTTAACATGCTATCTAGGTTGGTCATAACTTTTCTTCCAAGGAGTAAGCATCTTTTAATTTCATGGCTGCAGTCACCATCTGCAGTGATTTTGGAGCCCAAAAAAATAAAGTCTGACACTGTTTCCACTGTTTCCCCATCTATTTCCCATGAAGTGATGGGACTGGATGCCATGATCTTCGTTTTCTGAATGTTGAGCTTTAAGCCAACTTTTTCACTCTCCTCTTTCACTTTTATCAAGAGGCTCTTTAGTTCATCTTCACTTTCTGCCATAAGGGTGGTGTCATCTGCATATCTGAGGTTATTGATATTTCTCCCGGTAATCTTGATTCCACCTTGTGCTTCCTCCAGCCCAGTGTTTCTCATTATGTACTCTGCATAGAAGCTAAATAAGCAGGGTGACAATATACAGCCTTGACGTACTCCTTTGCCTACTTAGAACCAGCCTGTTGTTCTATATCCAGTTCTAGCTGTTCCTTACTGACCTGCATACAGACTTCTCAAGAGGCAGGTCAGGTGGTCTGGTATTCCCATCTCTTTAAGAATTTTCCACAGTTGATTGTGATCCACACAGTCAAAGGCTTTGGCATAGTCAATAAAGCAGAAATAGATGTTTTTCT
>SJYW01028318.1:17794-32395 GCA_006410735.1 Raphicerus campestris | reverse complement strand
GTGGAAGCAACCCAACTTTCCATCAACGGATGAATGGATACACAGAATGTGGTGTGTGTATATATATATATGTATATGTAAATATATATTTTTCCCCAGTGGAAAACGATTCAATCTTTAAAAAGAATGAAATTCTGCTAAAACATGTATGAACCTTGTACTAAGAAAAATAAACCAGTCACAAAGGATAAGTTTTGCAGGATTCCACTTGTATGAGACACTTAGAGTAGTCAAAGTCAGAGATAAAAACTGTGACAGTAGCTGCCAGGGGTGGGGCTAAAGGGTCCACAGGGAGTTAGTATTTCACGGGTAAGGAGTTTCAGTTCTGCAAGATAAAACAGTTCTAGAGATGGATGATGGTGACAGCTCCATGACAATATTAATCTACTTAATTCCACTGAACTGTACACTTAAAAGTGGTTTAAGATGGTCAATTTTATATCTTACCACAATAAAAAAATAGCACTAAATACTCATCATCAGTATAGTAAGTAACACATGGACAACAGCTTACTCCCAGGGAAGCATAATAAGATTGGTATTTAATCAGTACTATGTCTGAAAACCAATAAAAAATGAGAGTGATCCTTCCGTTAAGTAGTGCTGTAAGTTTATGTTATGACTAATCAAGTTTTACAGTACTCAGAACCATGAATGCTTTGATGTATCCACAGTCCTTAGAAAAAGACAGATAGAAATTTACTCCACTAACATTGAAGACTCCATGAGGTGAGGTGAAGTCTCTCAGTCGTGTCTGACTCTTTTCGACCCCATGGACTGTAACCTACTAGGCTTCTCTGTCCACAGGATTCTCCAGGCAAGAATACTGGAGTGGATTGCCATTTCCTTCTCCAGGGGATCTTCCCGACCCAGGGATCGAACCCGGGTCTCCTGCATTGGAGGCAGAGGTACTACTTTCCAAACAGGATCTTTTTCTAGGTCAAGTTCCTTAAGATGAATAAAATATTAACAGCTGATAATTCAGTTTACTCAGCCAGCAAATTAGTCACCTTGTAAAAGTGAACAATAATTTGAAATGAGTCTTTCTTCAATGCATAAATCAGCAATGGCTCTGTCTCCAATGACATCATAGTCAAAGATGGGCAGGGCCTGGGAGACTCCCTTTATATAACTCATGTTCTGTCTGGGGAGATGCATCATTCTCAGAGTGGACAAAATGATTCTGAGTTGTCCATTCAGTCATCTGCCTTTCTAATTCTCCAGAAAATTAATAATAATTTTCAGACCAAACCTACTACTCAGAAATACAAATAAACCTCCCTTTACCTATCTATAACTTACTGTTAAATTCACAAGTGTCCATTTTTAAAAGGAAGATAGTAAATTATTGATATCTGTAAGAGTCACATCTTAGATTGCAAATTTTGCATGCTTTATATGGTTCTATTTTCAATAATCTATGTCATAAACTTAGTATTTTACATGTCTGTGTATGCTCATAATATTCATCACTAATATTTCATATACGAAGTGCTTGTTTTCCCAAAGGGAATGTAGTAGTCTTATTAGAATAGGAAATAAGACTTATAGTTCTTTACTATAATTATAAGTGGCTTGGGACCCTTTTGAGGCCCACTGACCCAAGGAGAAAAAAAGGATGTGATGCCAGGGAGGCCTGGCGAACTGCAGTCCATGGGGTCACAAAGAGCTGGACACAACTGGACACAAACAATGACCCAAGGAGAAAAAAGGGATGTGATGCCACAGAGGAAAAAACAAAGAAGCAATCTGCTTGCTGTAAGAGATATATAAAATATCCTAATCACCTCTTCTATGTTTTTACCACTGAACATGAGAATCTATTCAATAAACAAAAGATAAAATATAACTGAGTTCTAATACGGCTAAAAAAATAACTGAGGACTGAAGGAAAATCCTAGACAAGCTGCCTGGTAAGGGGAAGAGAGATGATCATACCAAAACAACTGAAATACTCTTGAGTCTATTTTCAAGAAACTAATCAACTTCACAGGGATAGGAAGCTGGTCTTTAAAAACTTGTAAGGCAAAACCAGAATAAACAAGTTTATCTTGAAGAAAGAAGAACAAAGCAGAAAGACCAGTGTCACCAGTTTCAAACTTACTACAAAGCTATACTAATCAGACAGCAGGGTACTAACCTAAGAACAGACAGATAAATCAATGGAACAGAACTGAGACTCCTGAGATATGCTTAAACATTTACGGTCAGCTAACTTTCAACAAGGGTGCCAAGACAATCCAATGGGGAAAATATAGTCATTTCAACGGACAATTGGGTATCTACATACAGAAAGATGAAATTGATTTCTACCTCACCCCTCATTCAAAAATTAATTCCAGGGGTTTCCTGGTATCCTAATGGCCAGGATTCCAGGCTTCTGCGGCCAGTGGTCCAGGTTCAATCCCTGGTCAGGGAACTGACATCCCATAAGCCACACAGCCAACAAAAATAAATTTTAAAAACTAACTCCAAACAAATCAAAGACCTAAATAAATGCATAAGCTATAACTATAAAACTCTTAGAAAATATACACATTAAATCCACATGACTGCGAGTTAGGCACTGGTTTCTTAGAGATCAAATCAAAAGCGCAAGCAACAAAAGAAAAAAACAGATAAATTGGACCACATCAAAATGAAAAACTTTTGTGCTTCAAAGGACACCACTGAAAGAATGAAAAGGCAACCCACATGCTCAAGAAAATATCTGCAAATCATATATCTGTTACAGCACTGGCATCCAGAACATATAAAGAACTCTAAGAATTCAACAATAATTTAAAAAAAAAAAGATGACCAATTTTAAAAATAAGAATAGGGTTTGAATACAAATCTCTGAAAATACATACAAATGGCCAACAGGCACATGAAAAGATGCTTAATTAACATTATTAGACATTGGGGACAAGCAAATCAAAAATCATAGTGAGACTCCACTTCACACCCATTAGGAGAGCGATCAAAAAGAAGGACAATAAAACTGATGGGGAAGACATGTAGAAACTGAAACCCTCACACATAGCTGGAGGCGATGTAACATGGTGCAGCAGCTCCGGAAGACCATCGAGCAGTCCCGCAGAAGTCAGTCACTGCATGACCCAGTAACTCCACTTCTATGCTTATGACATACTCAAGAGAAATGAAAATACACAATAACTTGTTATTACACTACACAAATGTTCATGATTCATAAATAGCCAAAAAATGGNTGACTAGATACTTGAAAAAAAAACTCTCCTTTTTAAACCTATTTGAGAGCAACTGTGTATATCAGATGTGTTTGAAAGATAAATTAGTTGTGTTTATTGTTCATGAATTTGTTTCATCATCATTTTAAAAATGTATTGAAGTATAGTTGATTTACAATGTTAATTTCTGCTGTACAGCAAAGTGATTCAGTTATACCTACCTGTATACTTTTTCTTTCTTTTCCATTATGGTTTGTCACCTCATATTGATTATAGTTCTCTGTGCTATATGGTAGGACCTTGTTGTTCATCCTCATCGCCATTCCTGAAATAATTTGACACAGATTCATTTCAGAGTTTCTTCCATAAGTTTAATTGAAAGTAAGAACTAACACGTGTAAACCACTTTATGAATTACAAAGTGCTTTTCATATACATTAGCTTCCTTAATCCTTACAGAAATCCTGGAGCAGAAGACCCAGGGCTCAAGGAGGCTAAGTGCCTTGCCCAAGGTCACACGTGTGCACAGGGCCAGTTGAAGCCAAGCACAAACCCCAGTCTCTGTCTCCAAATTTAGTGCAATTCTTCCGAAGACAATGAGCATGTGACTCCACATTAATTATTCTTTAACATTAGCAAGTATTATTGAAACCTGTATATGTGTGTGGGGGTGTGTGTGTATGAATTCAGATATTACAGAAAGCTGAAAAATAAGGAATACACTAAAATTCATTTACTCTAAAGGATAGCATTATATTTTATATTTTAGCCAGATGAGTAAAGCAAATATGCATTCGTGTGTGTGTGTGTGTTGCTTTAAAATGAGAGGAAAAGACTACTTAGCTGTTGAGATTGGTCAGAATTCCCCATTCACGTCTAGTCTTACCCACATGAAAATGATGTTTATTTTCATTTTGCTTTTGTAAAACTTAGTATATTTACTTTCTATATTATGAGGAAGGCAAATTATTCTTTAAGGAGGAATTACTTTTGGGTAACAAGTCATTGCTTCCTTGAGGCTTTATGGTTAAAAAAGTTTTTATAGGGGTGGGGCCTGCTTTCTTTTTTATAATTGTCATAATCCACCAGAAATAATGCATAATTCCATGTCGCTCTACGGCTGTCTCACAGATGGATGGTATAGTATGTCTCTGTTTCCTCCAGCATTACCCCCAGCCCCTACTTCTGTTTTCTGCCCTCACTCACAGTCCCTGTAATTGTCACTTGGTAATGGATCCGGGCGAGCGCGGACACAGAGGTAACAGGGCTTGCTCACGTTCCCCGGCCAGTGATGCGCCGCCTTATGTCATAAACAGTAAATCCTTTATGCTGAAAGCCTGTTCATTTTCACACCATTCGCTCGTTCACTAACAGTTGTCCAGATTTTAAAATTCAGCCTCTTACACTAATCCTGCAACTGCTGGTCCCAGACAGGTGCAGGGATCAGACTGGCTCAGTTAAGTAAAACATCTGGCCTGAAAACGATAATAGGCTCTTTTTACTCCCTCAAGTCATAGGAGGAATGTGAGGTTTTCAATGTTAAATCACACAATCAGCCTTTAATATTCGCATATACATACCTCCCTCTCCCCTCTCTTCTTCTCTGTATGTCTGTCTCTCTCTGTATCTCTGTCACTTTCTGTCTTTCCTCTCCTCCTCGCCCCCTCGCATATACACACACACCACACATGATAAACAGTGATATTTCACTATTTTATAAAAACAAGACTTCTAAAGGGCAAAAGCCAAAGAAAGATGAAGCTCTAACTCTGTGGACAGCCTATGCCAGGTTCATCTGTGGGTTTCGATAGGTACTGCGGGGCTGTTCTCATAGAGGCCTAAAGATACTGCTCGCAGGAAGCACATCACGAGTTTCAGTGACATTCTCAAGTTTTGTGACTGTATGAGTTCAAAACAAATTATAGATGACTCACGGTTAGAAAGATGANTTCTCATAGAGGCCTAAAGATACTGCTCGCAGGAAGCACATCACGAGTTTCAGTGACATTCTCAAGTTTTGTGACTGTATGAGTTCAAAACAAATTATAGATGACTCACGGTTAGAAAGATGATACCTGAGGATGAGCGTATTTGGTGGCAAGTGTTTTACCTCTCCAGTCGTATTTAGAATCCAGTCAGGGTCAGTGACTGGGGATGATAAATTACTGACATTTACAACCCCTCCCAGCTTAATCTGTGGGGACTTTATGATACCACTGCTGGGTGGTGGCAGACCTATAGTCCAGTTCTCAATACAAAAATTTAAGTATTACAAGGATCCCTGGTTTTCAACAAAGTTGAGAACTTCTCCAGAAAACCTACTATCAGGTGGCATGCCCAAATATTCTTTCAGGCACTGAAGACAATTTCCGCACTCATGGTCAGAGCCTCTCACTAAAATTCTTACCAACGTCATTGCTTAGTGAAGAGCAGTGAAGGTCAGTGAAGTCTGATGAGGCTCAGCCATCATGGAAAGGTTGGATGAGCATTAGAATAAAAGCTGAGAATTTGATAGAAATATAAATTCACTGGCTCTTCTCCAGGCTGACTGAATCAGACACTCGGAGGGCTCCAAGTTTTTATATTTTAACAAATTTATGTTTTGCTTGAATTTATGTTTTAACAGCCCAAGAATTTATGTTTCAACAAATCTTAAGGTGATTCTGATCATACTGAAATTTAAGAAACACTGGATCAGGCAATATAGGTTACCCTTAATAGTACAGCAGGAGAAAGAAGGGCTGGTGGTGAGAGAAAAGATCCAGAAACATTTAGGAAGATGTAATCACCAATTGTTTGCAAGAAAAGGCCATGCTAGGCTAACTCCCAGATTTTTGGCTGCAATGACCACTTTGCAGTGGTACTACTTACGGAAAAGATACTAGAAGGATCAGGATTCAGGCAATAGGAAGAATATAGTTTGAGAATAAATGAAGACATAGAGAAAAAATTCTTATTCTCCATTCAGGCCACTTGCCTGCTTTTAGTTATCTAGAATCACTTAATGATCAATGAATAAAATATATTAAAAGTGTTTATACTCAAAATAGGACTACATATGACCCAGCAATTCTACTCCTGAATATATATCCCCCCAAAAGAAAAAAGCACTAACATGAAACGATATATGCACCCCAATGTTATAGCAATATTATTTAAAATTGCTAAAATATCGAAGCATAAGTGTCCATCAACACACCAATGGATAAGAAAAAGATGTGTATATATACAGTGGAGTACTGCTCAGAAGTAAAAAAGAATGAAATTTTGCTATTTGCAACAATATGGATGAACTTGGAACTGCACTGAATGAAATAAGTCACTCAGAGAAAGACAAATACTGTATGCTATCACTTATGTATAATCTAAAAAATAAACTAGTTAATATAACAACAACAACAAAAAGACCTAGACTCACAAATTAGTGGTTATTAGTGGGGAAAGGTGAGGGAGGAGGGGCAAGATCAAGATGGGATAGAGGATTAAGAGACACAAATTACTACATATAAAATAAATAAGCTCAAGAACATATGATACAGCACAGCAAATACAGTCTATATTTTATAATAACTATAAATGAAATATAATATTTAAAAAGTACAAATCACTGTTATATACCTAAAACTTATGTAATATTATACATTAATATTATATACTTCAATTAAAAATAAAGTAGTTACATTTTCTCTGAATAATCAATATATATGTTTTATATATATATGATATAATAAGGTTAATTCTATCCCAACCTTCATATACACCCTCATTACTTTTGGGATACCTAATCCACCCACCACAAAGGAAAATATAAAACTAGCATGGCAAGTGGTGAGAAAGGCTGCTTGGAACCAACTGTAATTACTAGAGGAAAAAAAAGACAGGAAAAGAGAATGAGTGAAAAGGAAACAGGGTAAACATAGTGTATCATATCAAATAACATTATTGATATGTATTACATATTTATATAATAAAAATAAAAATGAAATAATAGACAATAAAAATTATTTGCAATATGTGTATCAGAGAATTTGCTTCCAGAACACATAATTTTCAAAACAAAATATTAATAACAATATAAAGTCTAATTCAAAAGTGAATAAAAATATTTCATTAAAGAAGAGATACAGATGACAAATAAGCACATGAAAATGTGTTCAGCAGCATTTAATTATTAGTAAAATGCAATTAAAAGATAATTAGATACCACTATACACCAGTAGTCATGTATGGATGTGAGAGTTGGACTGTGATGAAGGCTGAGTGTTGAAGAATTGATGCTTTTGAACTGTGGTATTGGAGAAGACTTTTGAGAGTCACTTGGACTGCAAGGAGATCCAACCAGCCCATTCTAAAGGAGATCAACCCTGGGATTTCTTTGGAAGGAATGGTGCTAAAGCTGAAGCTCCAATACTTTGGCCACCTCATGGGAAGAGTTGACTCATTGGAAAAGACTCTGATTCTGGGAGGGATTGGGGGCAGGAGGAGAAAGGGACGACCGAGGATGAGCTAGCTGGATGGCATCATTGAATCGATGGATTCGAGTCTGGGTGAACTCCGGGAGTTGGTGATGGACAGGGACGCCTGACGTGCTGTGATTCATGGGGTCGCAAAGAGTCGCACACGACTGAGCGACTTAACTGAACTGATACACCTATCTGTGTGCCCAGTCACTCGGTCATGACCTATTCTTTGTGGCCCTTTGGACTGTAGCCTAACAAAATGGCTAAAAATGATGAGGATATAATACCTAATGTTGATACAGAATAAGTGGAACTTTCATAAACTGTTAAAGGTAATGCATAATGGCACAACTACTTTGGAAAATAGTTTGATATGGTCTTTAAAAATTAAACAAGGCATTATCCAAGAGAAATGAAAACATAATCCCCACACAAAGACCTGTATGTGATTCCATACTGCAAACAACTCTGTTGTCCATCAACCAGTGAATGGATAAACAAATTACATTCACACAATGGACTAGTACTCAGCGTCACTCCTTCCAATCAATATTCAGGTTGAATATCCCCTATTTCCTTTAGGATTGACTGGTTTGATCTCCTTGCTATCCAAGGAATTCTCAAGAGTCTTCTCCAGCATCACAGTTCGAAAGCATCAACATATATACAATAAAGAAGACTCTCAAAAACATTCCCACCAACAAAAGCCTGTTTTCTTTAGCCAACCAGTTGGGATAGGGGCAGCCTAGCAAGACAGAAAGATTTTAGACAACAAATGGTCTATTCCAATCAGACACCTAGAAGAAACCTTGGTCTCGTCTCTACCCATGCTAACAAGTGCCAAGAGCCCAGACTTTCACCCTCAACAGGCTGCTGTAAGTTGTAAGAGAAGGCTTGGTGGACAGTCAGGACTTCACCACCATCCAATGATGGAATTTACTAATAAGAACAAGCTGATTAAAAAAATTTCATTACTTTTGAAAAATTTTGGTGTAATACTTTGTGATTCAACAATTCAAAGGTCTCTTCTACATTCAATACATTTCATCTGATACTCTGGCTTTCATGACTGTCAGAATTTCTCAGAACTGAATATAATTTTCATATCAGTTCTGCCACTTGTACTTGCCTTATCACTATCATCTTCACTCCGTATTTTGGGTTTTGTACTGGCAAGAGGGCTATTTTAAAATCTTTGTCCACTTTACTTAGTGATAATTCAATAATACAGATCCTACATTCACTTAAATGAACTATGGAAAAACGACCTAGAAGTGAATAATAAATCAATGATGGAAGCTGTATTATCAGCGTCTTTATTGGTGGAACTTTCACCTTTTCTTTGAGATACCTTACATAACTAATGTAGCATATGGACTGAGTGAAGGCACGTGTTCCATTTTATATGTTAAATACTAGTAAAGCATTGCTGTTGTTATTCATTTGCTAAGTTGTGTCCAACTCCGTGACTCCATGGACTGTAGCAAACCAGGCTCCTCTGTTCTCCATTATCTCCCGGAGTTTGCTCAAATTCTATTTGAGCATGGAATTTGATCATGAAATGGACTCATGTCCATTGAGTCCATGATGCTATCTAACCATCTCACCCTCCGCTGCCCCTTTCTCCTTTTGCCTTCAATCATTCCCAGCATTAGCATCTTTTCCAGTGAATTGGCTCTTTACATCAGATGGCCAAAGCACTGGAGTTTCAGTTTCAGCAACAGTCTTTCCAATGAAAATTCAGGGTTGATCTCCTTTAGGATTGACTGATTTGACTTCTTTGCACTCCAAGGCTCTCTCAAGAATCTTCTTCAGCACCATAATTCTAAAGTATCAATTCTTCAGCATTCAGCCTTTTTTATGATCCAACTCTCAAATCCATGGCTTCCAGGGTAACTAAAAAGGCACAGAATCTGCCTGCAATGCAGGAGACCTGGGTTCAGTCCCTGAGTGGGGAAGATCCCCTGGGGAAGGGCATGGCAACCCACTCCAGTATTCTTGCCTGGGGAATTCCATGGACAGAGGAGCCTGGCAGGCTATAGTCCTTGGGGTCATAAAGAGTCAGACATGACTGAGCAGCTAACACTTTCACTTTACACTTTCTCACATCCATACATGACTACTGGAAAAAGAATAGCTTTGACCATACACATCTTTGTCAGCAAAGTGGTGTCTCTGCTTTTTAATATGCTAACTAGGTTTGTCAGTTTTCCATCCAAGGACCAAGTGTCTTTTAATTTCATGGCTACAGTCACTGTCTGTATTTTGGAGCCCGGGTAAACAAAATCTGTCACTGTTTCCACTTTTTCCCCTTTCTATTTGCCATGAAGTGATGGGACCATATGCCATGATCTTATTTTATGAATGTTGACTCTCAAGCCAGGTTTTCCCTCTCCTCTTTCAGCCTCATCAAAAAGCTCTTTAGTTCATCTTCATTTTCTGCCATTAGAGTGGCATCATCTGCATATCTGAGGTGGTTGATATTTCTCACAGCAATCTTTATTTCAGCTTGTGATTCAGCCAGTCTGGCATTTTGCATGATGTACTCTGCGTATAAGTTAAATAAGCAGGGTGGCGATATATAGCCTTGACGTACTCTTTTCCCAGTTTTGAACTAGTCACTCGTTCCATGTCCAGTTCTAACTGTTGGCTTCTTGACCTGCATATGGGTTTCTCAGGTGACAAGTTAAGGTGGTCTGGTACTCCCACTTCATTAAAACTTTTCCACAGTTTGTGATCCACACTGTCAAAGGCTTTAGCACAGTCAATGAAAACAGAAGTAAAGCATATTTCTTCTTATTTCTAGGTAAAATTTTAATGTAAATATATTCTCTCCACACCTCAGTGCATCTTCTTAAATACTTCCAGATATATTGGATGCCATCAGATTAAACCATGAAACAAAATATATATGCTCCAAACACTCTATGATATGCTAGAACAGTGATCAGCTTGAATGTGATGAGGTCATATTTTGAAGGGGAGGGCCTTCTGTCCATCTATTTTTGCTTATGAAAATTTATTTCTCTGAACATTCTTCTATAGGGATCTAAGGTATATATGTGACTAGATTATGAGTCCTTACAGCATCTCTTTCAACACTTAGTTGTTATCTGTTCAGACTTGTCACTTCTCCAGTCAGAAAAACATGGCCTTGCTCTTGGACTGTTGCAATATCTTCCTAAATGACATAATGTATATTCTGTTCCACAAAACACATTGAGACTGCAAAATATTCATAGCCATGAAACACCAGTTGAATCATAGAATCAACGAGCATTTAGAACTGGAACAAATCTTAGGGGTCAGGAGTTTATAACACTTTGTCATTGTCCATGTCTAGATTCTAAATGATGATTTTGAGGTGAAAGGCCCTTAATTTAAGTGAAAGCTCTCAAATAACCCAATCCTCAGACATCATGAACTTTTAAAAATTGAATCATCCATAATCTACAGATAGTAATGAATCAAATGGTATATGTTTGCTTCTGTTCTTGCATTTATATCCATGAAATCAGGATATATGGATTTTTCCCTTTTGGCAAGTCAGAGGTTGAGAAAAAGAAANGGATACCTTACATAACTAATGTAGCATATGGACTGAGTGAAGGCACGTGTTCCATTTTATATGTTAAATACTAGTAAAGCATTGCTGTTGTTATTCATTTGCTAAGTTGTGTCCAACTCCGTGACTCCATGGACTGTAGCAAACCAGGCTCCTCTGTTCTCCATTATCTCCCGGAGTTTGCTCAAATTCTATTTGAGCATGGAATTTGATCATGAAATGGACTCATGTCCATTGAGTCCATGATGCTATCTAACCATCTCACCCTCCGCTGCCCCTTTCTCCTTTTGCCTTCAATCATTCCCAGCATTAGCATCTTTTCCAGTGAATTGGCTCTTTACATCAGATGGCCAAAGCACTGGAGTTTCAGTTTCAGCAACAGTCTTTCCAATGAAAATTCAGGGTTGATCTCCTTTAGGATTGACTGATTTGACTTCTTTGCACTCCAAGGCTCTCTCAAGAATCTTCTTCAGCACCATAATTCTAAAGTATCAATTCTTCAGCATTCAGCCTTTTTTATGATCCAACTCTCAAATCCATGGCTTCCGGGGTAACTAAAAAGGCACAGAATCTGCCTGCAATGCAGGAGACCTGGGTTCAGTCCCTGAGTGGGGAAGATCCCCTGGGGAAGGGCATGGCAACCCACTCCAGTATTCTTGCCTGGGGAATTCCATGGACAGAGGAGCCTGGCAGGCTATAGTCCTTGGGGTCATAAAGAGTCAGACATGACTGAGCAGCTAACACTTTCACTTTACACTTTCTCACATCCATACGTGACTACTGGAAAAAGAATAGCTTTGACCATACACATCTTTGTCAGCAAAGTGGTGTCTCTGCTTTTTAATATGCTAACTAGGTTTGTCAGTTTTCCATCCAAGGACCAAGTGTCTTTTAATTTCATGGCTACAGTCACTGTCTGTATTTTGGAGCCCGGGTAAACAAAATCTGTCACTGTTTCCACTTTTTCCCCTTTCTATTTGCCATGAAGTGATGGGACCATATGCCATGATCTTATTTTATGAATGTTGACTCTCAAGCCAGGTTTTCCCTCTCCTCTTTCAGCCTCATCAAAAAGCTCTTTAGTTCATCTTCATTTTCTGCCATTAGAGTGGCATCATCTGCATATCTGAGGTGGTTGATATTTCTCACAGCAATCTTTATTTCAGCTTGTGATTCAGCCAGTCTGGCATTTTGCATGATGTACTCTGCGTATAAGTTAAATAAGCAGGGTGGCGATATATAGCCTTGACGTACTCTTTTCCCAGTTTTGAACTAGTCACTCGTTCCATGTCCAGTTCTAACTGTTGGCTTCTTGACCTGCATATGGGTTTCTCAGGTGACAAGTTAAGGTGGTCTGGTACTCGCACTTCATTAAAACTTTTCCACAGTTTGTGATCCACACTGTCAAAGGCTTTAGCACAGTCAATGAAAACAGAAGTAAAGCATATTTCTTCTTATTTCTAGGTAAAATTTTAATGTAAATATATTCTCTCCACACCTCAGTGCATCTTCTTAAATACTTCCAGATATATTGGATGCCATCAGATTAAACCATGAAACAAAATATATATGCTCCAAACACTCTATGATATGCTAGAACAGTGATCAGCTTGAATGTGATGAGGTCATATTTTGAAGGGGAGGGCCTTCTGTCCATCTATTTTTGCTTATGAAAATTTATTTCTCTGAACATTCTTCTATAGGGATCTAAGGTATATATGTGACTAGATTATGAGTCCTTACAGCATCTCTTTCAACACTTAGTTGTTATCTGTTCAGACTTGTCACTTCTCCAGTCAGAAAAACATGGCCTTGCTCTTGGACTGTTGCAATATCTTCCTAAATGACATAATGTATATTCTGTTCCACAAAACACATTGAGACTGCAAAATATTCATAGCCATGAAACACCAGTTGAATCATAGAATCAACAAGCATTTAGAACTGGAACAAATCTTAGGGGTCAGGAGTTTATAACACTTTGTCATTGTCCATGTCTAGATTCTAAATGATGATTTTGAGGTGAAAGGCCCTTAATTTAAGTGAAAGCTCTCAAATAACCCAATCCTCAGACATCATGAACTTTTAAAAATTGAATCATCCATAATCTACAGATAGTAATGAATCAAATGGTATATGTTTGCTTCTGTTCTTGCATTTATATCCATGAAATCAGGATATATGGATTTTTCCCTTTTGGCAAGTCAGAGGTTGAGAAAAAGAAAAAAGAGCGTGGGGGGATTCCAACCTCTGAGTGTTATGAAGTATTTTAACTGGAATGTTTCAGTTGTGGCACCCTGGGGAAAGCTGTTCTCCAACTGGAGAGTGTGAAGTATTTTATGAACAGTGTAAAGAAAGCAGATGTATTGGCAAGAAAGTCTCTGCTTCTCCCAGCTGTGTGTGTTTCACTTAAAAATAAGAAAGATACCCCAAAGTAACTGGCCTTTCAATCTGAGAAACTTTAAATATTGCTTTTTTAGCAATTAATATGCATTTTAAATATATTTAACAAATAATTATATTTTATTATGTATTTTAAATAAATAAACTATTTCTAGTGGTAGGCATATTTTCTTTCTTTTCAATGTGCATTTACTTTAACAATAAAAGATAAATTCCTACTCAACAACTGTGACAATAAAATGATCACATGTGTGCAATCAAAGCAATCCTCTATCTCCAATTTTACAAATTTGGGAGTCTGATTTCCTGTTATACACAATTTAATTACCTCATAATATAATTTATATGTAATTCTGAGTTCTATGCTTTAAATGTATTCTTTTGTTTATCTACAAAAAATGCTATTTTTAATGAGAACATGACAGCCCATTGCACTGGCACCAACAGTTTGCCCAATAAACTCTTCACCTTTGAGTATTTGGATTATATGCAGAGTTCTCCAACTTTACTGGGCATCAGAATCACCTAGAGTGCTAATGGAAATGAAAACAAAGATTGCTCTGCCTTGAGTGTGCACACACAGATGTGTGCACACACATACACACACACACACACACACACTCCTGATTCAGTCAACCTGAGGTGGAACCAGAGGATTTCCATTTCTAACAAGTTCCCAGAGGATGCAGATTCTGCTTTTCTAGGGACCACACTCTGAGAACAACTGATCTAGGATGCTTTGTCAGGAATTCACTTGCCTTTCATGGACTTCACTGCTAGTCCCCACCTGGAACCTATTCCCCCCACCAGATCCAAAAATCTACACTGTCAAGTAAGATATTTTGAAATGAATGTCAAAAAGCTAGGTCATAGGTCACTTAATACAGATCACATATTATCCTTCAAAGACTATCTTAAACCTTAGAATTAGGCTAGACCTTAATTTGATTCTGTTCATTACAATGAAATGAAAATTTCAGAT
>SJYW01028318.1:4423-17657 GCA_006410735.1 Raphicerus campestris | reverse complement strand
ATAATAGACTCAGGTGGGATCCCTGGGTTGGGAAGATCCTCTGGAGGAGGGCACAGCAACCCACTCCAGTATTCTTGTCTAGAGAATCCCATAGACAGAGGAGCCTGGAGGGCCACAGTCCATAGAGTCGAGAAGAGTTGGACACAACTGAAGCAACTTAGCACATAGCACGCATGTACTGTATCCTTTATAACTGACTCACCTTGTGTACCTCTTATTACCAACCAGACAGTAAGTTCTGTGGTCAAAGATCATGACTTATGCTTCTCATATATCGTGCACATTTTTGAAAATTACGCACACTCAGGAATGCAGCATCCCTCCGAAGATCATCACATCTGATATAGTAGTAAAAGCACAAGCTTTAATGGCAAAACAGGAGAAATTCAGGCTCCAAAATCCTGGTTTTGTAATTCTGGGCAAGTTACCTAACTTCTCTGAGATTGTGTTCAATAGAAATTCTATAACCACCTTTCAAACTTGTTTCAAGAATAATGTATAAAAAGGAATGAACTCTGTAGCTCACAAATAGAAAACTCTCAAAAAGTAGCTATTATTTTTTCCTCCAATCAACACATGTTAAATTGAATAGGCTAATTCATTAAGCTTGTGGCTATTAGTCACTCAGTCTCAGACTCTTTGTTACCCACGGACTGTAGCCTGCCAGGCTCCTCTGTCCATGGAATTCTCCATGCAAGAAAACTGGAGTGGGTAGCCATTTCCTCCTCCAGGGGATCTTCCTGACCCTAGGATTGAACCGGGTCTCCTATACTGCAGGCAGATTCTTCTTCCGAGCCAATACCAGCTTTTAAAGATACCAACACCTTCTGAGAGTTAAAGCCCAGTACCAGTTAGCTTATGGACTGCGTGTCCCTTACACCAGCCAGCTTCACACACTTTCCTAATGATTACACTGCTTCTGCCTGCCAAGCTCTAAGAATATGCTCTTTCAAACACAAAGGGAAACTGATCAGCGAGCACAGATATCAATAACAAATCCATTTCCACCCAGTAAGCAGCTCAATTCATCTGCTTAACCAATAGTTTTGCCGGTGGTTTCTTCCATCTTCAGAACTTAAGAAATGGAAAAGTTGACACTGGTCACTGTTTTATGGAGGTGCGAGTAGAGGCAGGGGGTGGGGGGGATGGAGCAGTGGGGAGGGATGAACATAAATGCCGATTCAAACAAATTTTGATTTGATAAACTTGTACTTTCTTCCCCCAAAGCCTCTGGTCCAATGAGTATAAATCCCACTTTCAGGCACTGAGTTGACAGTAGAAACAGAAGAATGTTGTGATAGATGTGTCTCATCCTCTATTAGCATATGGAGCAGATGTTAGGAGAACAAGAATCTTCTGTTTCAGAAAATATATCAGAAATTTCCATCCACAGTCACCCCTAATCCCTAACTCCAACACGAGTTATCTCTCTCTGAAAAGGCTTAAGAACCAGCAGTGGGCTCCGAGTCAAAAAATACCTTCCTGTTTCAAACAGATTCTCCCGCCCCACACCGCACCTTGACTGCCCCGGGACCACCTGTTCTTCCTCACTGGCCACCGGGGTCTTCCATCAGTCCTTCCAACAGGGTCCTCCAACAGTCCCAGTTTCGCCTTTTTTTTTTTTTCTATTGAAGGATAATTCCTTTACAGGATTTTGCTGCCTTCTGTCAAACCTCAGCATGAATCATATGATATACATATGCCCTCTCCCTTTTGAACCTCCCTCCCTCACCTGTCTTCAGATTCACGCCTGCTCACTTGGTGTTGACTGGTCTCCTTCCTCTTCCTCTTCAGGTGGCTTCATTTTTCCCCACGTTGCCCAGCAATGCCCTGAATCAGTTTATCTTACCCAGGCTTTGCAGCCTGCCCTGAGATCTGGCTATCTTTCTCGTTATGCTTGTGTCTTGAGACCCACACAAAGCTCTATTATAAAAAGCTGACTGGGGCACACTAACCGGCCACCCTGAAGCTAGACTTCTGGGCCCCCTGCAGCTTCGCCTGACCCTTCTAATCTCACCCGTCTCCTGCCCCCTTGACAGAACCCTCCTCCCTGGCAGGCTTATCTCAACTGAGCCTAAACTTGCCTGGCTCACTCCTACCTTTGTGCCTTTGCTCTCAGGCCGTACTTCCTTCTCAAAGAACCAATTTCCCCCTCCGCCTCTCTTCTCCCACGGGAAACCCATTCCAACCATAAGCTCCCTCCCTCCACAGAGAAGACTTCCCTAATCACCAGGCTTTGAGGGATCTTTCTAAATTCCTACATCTCCCTCTCACACACTTGGCATTTAGTCACTAGCAATCTGCTACAGGTGTTTTTACCTTGTAATCCTATCTTTTCATACGACAGTCATTTCCTCATGAGCATACAGCATAAAGTGCGCTTTATTTATTTGGTTTGTCTTGGCCACGCCGTGCAGCATGCAGGATCTTAGGTCCCTAACCAGGGATCAAACCTGTGCCCACTGCAGAGGAAGCCGGGAGTCCTAACGACTGAACCGCCCCACTGTAAAACACACTTTAAAAGTATGAACGCTCTATTAGCAGCCAACACTAAGAGAAAGTGTTTAGGAAATAAAATTCCCCCAACAAGAACCACCAATCTCATTTTTTCACATTTCTTTCTAGCCCTTGCCCGTCCNACATAGTGGTATCATAATAGTAGGTCCAACCGTACAGTTACACATACTGTTTTACATTCTACTTTTTCTAACATAAGGAAGTCTTCTTTGTTAAATGGTTTTTTTTTTTTTTTAATTTTTATTTTATTTATTTATTGGCCACGCTGTGCGGCATGTGGGATCTTACTTCCCTGATCGGGGATTGAACCTGGGCCCCCTGCATTGCAAGCCCAGAGTCCTAACCACGGGACCACCAGGGAAGCCCCTGTTAAATGGTTTTGAATGTCATCATTTTTAATGTCTATAAATATCTTATCCACTGAGATATTAGACTAATTCACTTAAGCACTGACTTCTACTTGACATTACATTAGTCTTTGTATCTTTCACCATAATGATGATTCTTCTCTGTGACTTTCACTGCAACAAGTACTGAAATNTTAATGTCTATAAATATCTTATCCACTGAGATATTAGACTAATTCACTTAAGCACCGACTTCTACTTGACATTACATTAGTCTTTGTATCTTTCACCATAATGATGATTCTTCTCTGTGACTTTCACTGCATCAAGTACTGAAATGCAAACCAAACCCTTGAGAAATCCCTGCTGAAATAAAAGTATTGACCATGCTTCCTAACACCCAAAATAACCCATTTCACCGTTTTTTCTTCTTTCTAGCTAAATTTCTAACATAATTTTTGGTTTCATCACACTTCAGGTTAGGTAGACCGCAAATATATTTCCCAGTTTTTTTACCTAGATTTATTTTGATAGTTAATCTTACACATATTTAAGCCACAGGAAGTCCCTTGAGGGAAGGCAATAAAATCCCATACTATCTAATATAAGGTAGACATCTGGCAGGCATTCAATGAATATTAAATATTTTTTAAGCCATCTAACGTTATAAAACATCAAACTGCTGAACAGGAGATGTCGCTGACCTAACTAGTGCCATCAGTTATTCGTGTAAAACTTCGGCTGATTTAATAATTAGACTGGTTAATAATGTATGAACAGGTGTTCCTTACAGTACACAGAACACAGCCAGGTTACTTGGTGAGCTATACACATCTCAGAGATGACATGAAAAGACAAACAAACAGAACTGCAAACAGAACTCCCAGATCTCATGACAAAACAAGCTTAACCCCTTTGACTTCAGCTGTTCAAGTTCATACTTCAGAGGAAGAAAAGGAAAAAAAAAGTCGTACTATTAAAACTATGTAGAATTACATAGGCATGTGAATACAAACTGGAATGAAAATAAGAAAATAAGTGTGAATTGTTATGGTGAAAGAATGCTGGAAACTTTTTCCTTTTTATTTTTTGTTTTCTTAGTATAATGCCAAAATGTATAACAAGAAAAATATTCCCGACAAATGCATATTCATTAATCATTACAATTCTTGCTATTTCTGAAGCAGACCTAAAGCTGAATGTTCAAATAACTAAGTTCCCCGAGAGCCCACATAAAGTTTAGCAAATGCAAAGAAACCAACCATCCACCTTAATACTTAAGCCCAGTCAGATACTGAATCACATGAAGAACTTAATGGTACACTAGAAACTTCTTGCCAATTTAAGATTTTCCTCAACAGGGAGCTAATGGGATTCCAAGAATCATTCAGAATGATACATGGCAGAAACCAACACACTATTGTAAAGCAATTATCTTCCAATTAAGAATATTTTTTTTAATAGAAGAAATATAAAAGAGAAAAATATTATACAAAAATAAGTAAGTCTTTATAGAGTAAAACTACATCATCCCAGGAACCCATTCTCATCTCATTCTCACTGGTGAAGAGTCATTTCTGAGATTGCTTCCTACACTAACCTGCCAAGGGAGAAACAATTATGACGAAAAGTTTACCATTCATCATAATTATATACTATTACGTAATACATTAGTTTTCCCAGAAGTAATAATTGGTCAAATAATTTTTTTCAAAATTACTGGAAAGGAATATGGCTTGGTTTTAGCCTTTTTAAGCAAACTCTAAACAGCAGTTTAAAAATCACTGGCTTTAGAATTCCACTCCATTGTATTCCACAAGATCCTCGAGATGTATGTAAATGACTCCTTTATGACAAAATAGAAATAAAACCACTTTTAATTATCTATAGCAATCACTAAAAAAAAAAGTCCACATGCACTCAGGAACTGTAAGAGATGGCACTAAATCAAAGAGGCAGTTTACCACAAATAACGCACTTCTATTTAAAGGGTAAAGGATCTATGCGTACACCTTAATTTTAAGATGAGTTCAAAAGGACAGCTAACATCTACTCCAAAACTGTTAAGTATTACTCTATGCATCCCTTGAAACTCTAATACTGACACTTACAATCTAATCAATGACTAGGTATAAGTAAAAAGGATAGTACTTCCCCCAGAATACTGAAATTCAAAGCAGGGGGAGGGGAAGAATGAAGAATTTTAATTGAGAGTTAGCTGCCTCTTTTTAGCACTGACATTTCCCAAGTTTTCTGTGAACAGGAAATTTTTTAAATGTGCTGAAATCATCCTTTCAGAATCAAATCCCAGCTACTTTGCCTTTTCTGTGGCTTAGTGTTCTGTTTTGTTCCTAAATCACTGTGCTGGTAATATACTTGAAATGACTGAAATAAAGCTGCCTGAGCTGCTTTAAGACCAGAAGCTTTCGGAAACTTCCATAGTTCATCTAAGTTCTTTCATTTTGTCAGAGTGTGGAGCTGGTGAGGCCAAGACTGAAGACCCAAAAACATGCACTCTTTGAGAAGATAAAGTAATTAAGTTCTTAGGGAAAAATTCTTGTGTGTCATCTGACATCCTTTAGCCAACAGCAAGGACAGGAGGAATCTCACCAACGCAAAAAAAAAAAAAAAAAAAAGCCAGTGCGTCAACCTGTTGGATCTGTGTGTCTTAACATACAGCAAAGACAACCAGAAAGCAAGCCAATTTCTACACAGACCTAAACCACACTGAACTATGAACAAAGAAGTTGTGAAAACGACTTAATGATTCTGTTACTTACACGAATGATTCGCACTGAGAGCCTTACCAATTGAAAAGTCATCTCCCGGGACTCTAATGATCCCCACTAATATAACCTGGTATAGGAGGTGTTTTCAATATCTCATTTAAAGTAACTTGTCCCGTCACGAGCCTAGTTAAGCATTAAAGCCAAGGCCCAGCCCACCTCTTCTGACTTGAGTCAGGTTTTCTCTACTCCATCCGACTCTCTAAAGAGGATTTAAAATGTACTCGGTTTATCTGCTTTCTCTACCCTCCCTGCAGAATTGAGAGAATGCCTGAAAGATACAATTTCACAAGAATCTTGGCACCTAAGCTATTTATTGTTGAGAGATGACGAATATGACTTCAAGCAAAAGCAAAACTTTCTCAACAGTCAAAAAAAAAAAGCGGGGGGTGGGGGGGTGGGGANTTTTAGATACTATTTTGGAACGTAAAATGGTAAAAATTAGATGTTTCAAATTTCCAAGGGCTGAACAATCTGCACGGAGACACTTCATTTGTGAAGTATTCTGGAGCTGGGGTCAGAGTATGAGAGCAGCACAGCTTTCCCTTCTGTAACAAGAGGAGAGTGGCCACTGCTTCAAAGAGTTAGTGTGGGGATTAATGAGTTAATATTTGTAAACACTTGGGACAGTGCCTGGCAAGTGGTGATCATCCAGTTTGTGAGTTCTCATTTTATAAAGTGAAGAGTCTTCCAGGGAAATATGTCTTCCTCAGTCTGCACAGGGGCCATCAGAAACTGTGGATCAAAGCAGCAAGATGGTAAACTGGAAGCTGGTTTTATTTTTAAATTTGTATTGGAGTATAGTTGCTTTACAGTGGTATGTTAGCTTCTACTGTACAGCAAAGTGAATCAGTCGTATGTATACACATATCCAGGCTTCCCAGGTAGCTCAGTGGGTAAAGAATCTGCCTGCAAGGCAGGAGATACAGGAAACATGGGTTTGATCCCTGGGTTGGGAAGATTCCCTGGAGGAGGGCATGGCAACCCATTCCTGTATTCTTGCCTGGTGAATCCCATGGACAGGGGAGCCTGGGGGGCTACAGTCCATAGTGTCACAAAGAGTCAGACATGACTAAAGTGGCTGAGCACACACATACACACAAAAACACACCTGTACATATATTCCTGTTTAGTTTTTTTTTTTTTTTTTTCCCTTCCCATTTAAGTCACCACAGAGCATTGGGAAGAATTAACAATTTGTTTTAGAATAAGTAGGTCTGCAAAAGGTCTGGGCAAAAAAACCCGAGGGCCCTTCTTTTCAACATAGCCAACATTCAACTCTCTTGACTGCAGCATCTGCGCCATAAATATCAGTTGAGTTCTTCCATCCTTGCTTTGCAACACAACGTCCACAGGAGTGCCTCAGATATTAGTTTTCTCAGTTCAGAAGAGAGAAACCTGGACTTTCCCTCTCTCCTGGAGGGAGTCTGAGACAGCACTCTCAGCCAGGTGAGGGGAGCTCTCAGGTTACCTGGTGTGAAAGCCTCCAGGGTCTGGGCTGGGCAGCCTGTTGTAACTTGCATCTTAGTCTTTCTATCTCAGGAAATTTTCCCTGATAAGATAAAGGCATTCCTAGTCTCTGGCACTTGCCTCACCTTTATTGCAGAAGTCAAAAGAGGGAGATGAGTGTGAAATAGAGGTCAAAAGGAAGTGTAGCTCATAGAGGTGTTTCTCTACAGTCCCTTGGGAAGCTTCTGTCATTTCTTCCAAACAAATGTTTCAGGACAATTCAAATGGTTTTGGAACTTTAGAGAGAGTCCTCACCTCTTCCTTGTTATATCCCCTACCTCTTCAATTCCTCAGGCTATCTCCTCTTAGAAAT
The DNA here is from genome assembly GCA_006410735.1 of Raphicerus campestris. Taxonomy (NCBI): domain Eukaryota; kingdom Metazoa; phylum Chordata; class Mammalia; order Artiodactyla; family Bovidae; genus Raphicerus; species Raphicerus campestris. The sequence goes on along the minus strand of SJYW01028318.1, from coordinate 10,185 downwards.
TTGAGCTTAAATTGAAATACAGTGTTTCTGCAGAAACTAGAAGCCTTCTCTTTTCCTGCCTTCCTTTTCAAAAAGCGAGATTTCTGTTCAAAAAGCTAGATTCAAGTTGTCATCAGAACTGGCCTTTTAAAAAGAAAATTTATGAGTTGATCAGTTCAGCTCAGTTCAGTCACTCAGTTGTGTCCAACTCTTTGCAACACCATGGACTTCCCTGTCTATGGTGAAGCAGCACGCCAGGCTTCCCTGTCCATCACCAACTCCCGGAGCTTAGTCAAACTCATGTCCATCGAGTCGGTGATGCCATCCAACCATCTCATCCTCTGTCATCCCCTTCTCCTCCTGCCTTCAATCTTTCCCAGCATCACAGTCTTTTCCAGTGAGTCAGTTCTTTGCATCAGGTGGCCAAAGTACTGGAGTTTCAGCGTCAACATCAGTCCTTCCAGTGAATATTCAGGATTGATTTCCTTTAGGATGGACTGGTTGGATGTCCTTGCAGTCCAAGGGACTCTCAAGAGTCTTCTCCAACATCACAGTTCAAAAGCATCATCTTGGGCGCTCAGCTTTCTTTATAGCCCAATTCTCACATCCATACGTGACTACTGGAAAAATCATAGCTTTGACTAGGTGGACTTTTATTGGCAAAGTAATGTCCCTGCTTTTTAATATGCTAAGTTGGTCATAGCTTTTCTTCCAAAGAGTAAGCGTCTTTTAATTTCATGGCTGCAGTCACCATCTGCAGTGATTTTGGAGCCCAAGAAAATAACATCTGTCACTGTTTCTATTGTTTCCCCATCTATTTGCCATGAAATGATGGGAGCAGATGCCATGATCTTAGTTTTCTGAATGTTGAGCTTTGAGTCAGCTTTTTCACCCTCCTCTTTCACTTTCATTAAGAGGCTCTTTAGTTTTTCTTCGCTTTCTGCTATAAGCGTCATCTGCATTTCTCCTGGCAATTTGATTCTAGCTTGTGCTTCATCCAGTCCGGTATTACTCATGATATACTCTGCATATAAGTTAAATAAGCAGGGTGACAATATAAAGCCTTGACATACTCCTTTCCTGATTTGGAACCAGTCTGTTGTTCCATGTCCAACAAGGCAGTAGGCGCTAGAGTGGCGGTCAAACAGGAGATGGCAAGAGTGAACATTGACATTTTAGGAATCAGCGAACTAAAATGGACTGGAATGGGTGAATTTAACTCAGATGACCATTTTATCTACTACTGTGGGCAGGAATCCCTTAGAAGACATAGAGTAGCTCTCCATAGTCAACAAGAGTCTGAAATGCAGTACTTGGATGCAATCTCAAAAATGACAGAATGATCTCTGTTCGTTTCCAAGGCAAACCATTCAATATCAAAGTAATTCAAGTCTATGTGCCAACTGGTAATGCTGAAGAAGCTGAAGTTGAATGATTCTATGAAGACCTATAAGACCTTCTAGAACATCGAAAAAAGATGTCCTTTTCATCATGGGGGAGTGGAATGCAAAAGAAGGAAGTCAAGAAAATACCTGGAGTAACAGGCAAATTTGGCCTTGGAGTACAGAATGAAGCAGGGCAAAGGCTAATAGAGTTTTGCCAAGAGAACTCACTGGTCATAGCAAACATCCTCTTCCAACAACCCAAAAGAAGACTCTACACATGGACATCACCAGATGGTCAATACCAAAATCAGATTGATTATATTCCCTGCAGCCAAAGATGGAAAAGCTCTATACAGTAGCAAAAACAAGACTGGGAGCTGACTATGACTCAGATCATGAACTCCTTATTGCCAAATTCAGACTTAAATTGAAGAAAGTAGGGAAAATCAGACATTTCAGTTATGACCTAAATCAAGTCCCTTATGATTATACAGTGGAAGTGGCAAATAGTTTCAAGGGATTAGATCTCAGAGAGTGCCTGAAGAACTATGGATGGAGGTTTGTGACATTGTACAGGAGTCAGTGATCATGACCATCCCCAAGAAAAAGAAATGCAAAAAGGCAAAATGGTTGTCTGAGGAGGCCTTACAAATAGCTGTGAGGGGAAGAGAAATGAAAGGCAAAGGAGAAAAGGAAAGATATACCCATCTGAGTGCAGAGTTCCAAACAATAGCAAGGAGAGATCAGAAAGCCTTCCTCAGTGATCAGTGTAAAGATATAGAGGAAAACAACAGAATGGGAAAGACCAGAGATCTCTTCAAGAAAATTAGAGATATCAAGGGAACATTTCATGCAAAGATGAGCACAATAAAGGACAGAAATGGTATGGACCTAACGGAAGCAGAAATATTAAGAAGAGGTAGCAAGAATACACAGAACTTTATTAAAAAGATCTTCACAACCCAGATAATCACAATGGTGTGATCACTCACCTACAGCCAGCCATCCTGGCATGGGAAGTCAAATATGCCTTAGGAAGAATCACTACGAACAAAGCTAGTGGAGGTGATGGAATTCCAGTTGAGCTATTTCAAATCCTGGAAGATGATGCTATGAAAGTGCTGCACTCAATATGCCAGCAAATTTGGAACATTCAACAGTGTCCACAGGATTTGAAAACATTAGTTTTTGGGCTTCCCTGGTGGTCTGGTGGTTAGGACTCTGGGCTTGCAATGCAGGGGACCTGGGTTCAATCCCCGATCAGGGAAGTAAGATCCCACATGCTGCACAGCGTGGCCAATAAATAAATAAATTAAAAAAAAAAAAAAAAAGAAAACATTAGTTTTCACTCCAATCCCAAAGAAAAGCAGTGCCAAAGAATGCTCTAACTACTGCACAATTGCACTCATGTCACACACTAACAAAGTAATGCTCAAAATTCTCCAAGTTAGGCTTCAACAGTATGTGAACCATGAACTTCAAGATGTTCAAACTGATTTAGAAAAGGCAGAGGAACCAACCAGAGATCAATTTGCCAGCATCTGCTGGATCATCTAAAGAGTGAGAGTTCCAGAAAAACATCCACTTTTGCTTTATTGACTACACCAAAGCCTTTGACTGTGTGGATCACAACAGACTGTGAAAGATTCTTAAACAGATGGGAATACCACACCATGAGGTGATAAAAGAGATATCAAGTGAACAGTGGATGCCTGGGAACCTCGGCACATTTCAAACCTTTATTTGTTATAACTTGCATATTGTGAGGTGGTTAATAGGAAATATGTTTCAGTCCAGAATAAATTCTGGTAATCAGTCCAAGGGCCACAACAATGTCTTTTCTAGTGTTCCTCTGTCCATGGGGTTTCTCAGGAAGGAATGGGTTGCCATTTCCTCCTCCAGGGGATCTTCCCCACCCAGGGTTTGAACCTGCATTTCTTTACCACTGAGCCACCTGGGAAGCTGTTTTCAATGCGAGATAAAGACAAAAATGTAGGAGTGAAGGTTTTGGGTTTTTGTTTTTGTTTTTTTTTTTGGAGTGAGGGTTTTTTTTAGCCAGGAAATGATTTCAATATAAAAATGCATTATATGTGACCTGTCTTTAAAAAAAAAAAGAATGATACTGATAGTAAATAGCAATTTTGTTGGTCCATTAATTTTTAAAGAATTTACTTAGTAAAATTAAAAAGCTGGAAAATCTAAATTGGTTCTCCTTATTTGTTTACTGGGCTGTGAAAATCAAAAGATTTTTTCCAACACCTACCGCTTCTCCAGCTGAGAAGATCCTCTGAAATCTCAGAGGAAATGCCCCTAAGAAAGAAATTCCCTGCCTGTAAAGAGTGCCTCTGGGGTTGCATTTTCTATTTTTAATCTTTTTCCGTCCTTATTTTTAAATTACTTTTTTTAGTTGTGGTAAAACATACACAACCAATGTACCATGTTAACCATTTGTAGGTGTTCAGTTCAATGGCATAAAATACACTCACATTCTTGTGGAACTATCACCACCATCCATCTCTAGAACCTTCTCTTTTTTTCGGCCATGCTGCATGGCATGTGGGATCCTAGCTCCCCAACCGAGGATGGAACCTGTGTCCCTTGCCTTGGAAACTCAGAATCTTAATCACTGGATCTCTAGTGAAGTCCCTGTTGCTGCTGTTATTCAGTCGTTCAGTTGTGTCTGACTCTTTGAGACCCCCATGGACAGCAGCAAGCCAGGCTTCGCGGTCCTGCACCATCTCCCAGAGTTTGCTCAAACTAATGTCCATTCAGTCGTTGATGAACCTTTCTGATCTTCCCAAACAGAAACTCCAACTTCCTCTCAGCCCCTAGCAACCTCCATTCTACCTTCAGTCTCTGAATATGATTCTAGGTACCGCATATAAGTTCAGTCATACACTGTTTTCTTTTTTGTATCAGGCTCATTTCATGTTGTGTTAATTTCTGCTGTACAGCAGTCAACCAGTCATATATATTTATTCTTTTCCGTGATGGTTTATCATAGNAAAAAAAAAAAAAAAAAGCCAGTGCGTCAACCTGTTGGATCTGTGTGTCTTAACATACAGCAAAGACAACCAGAAAGCAAACCAATTTCTACACAGACCTAAACCACACTGAACTATGAACAAATAAGTTGTGAAAACGACTTAAAGGTTCTGTTACTTACACAAATGATTCGCACTGAGAGCCTTACCAATTGAAAAGTCATCTCCCGGGACTCTAATGAGCCCCACTAGTATTACCTGGTATAGGAGGTGTTTTCAATATCTCATTTAAAGTAACCTGTCCCGTCACGAGCCTAGTTAAGCTTTAAAGCCAAGGCCCAGCCCACCTCTTCTGACTTGAGTCAGGTTTTCTCTACTCCATCCGACTCTAAAGAGGATTTAAAATGTACTCGGTTTATCTGCTTTCTCTACCCTCCCTGCAGAATTGCGAGAATGCCTGAAAGATACAATTTCACAAGAATCTTGGCACCTAAGCTATTTATTGTTGAGAGATGACGAATATGACTTCAAGCAAAAGCAAAACTTTCTCAACAGTCCAAAAAAAAAAAAAAAGCGGTGGAGGGGGAGGTGGGGGGTAGGGGAGGGCAACTCCTCTCCCGAAGTTCAATCAAAGTATTTACAAGTCTTTCTGACCGTCCAGGTTAAAAGGGACATTAAAGTGAAACACCAAGAGGAAGGAGTTTTTCTCTAGAGCGCTTTCTCAGGAGGAACCCCAATTCCCTGCTCTTCTTCCTGCCGCGAGCCACGGGTGTGCGGGGTCTGGACGCCCGGGCCACCGACGTGAGGCCTGGGGGGCCCCGGCTGTCCCGGCCAGGCCGGAGGGCGAGGACCCCCGGGCGGGGCCGCTCTGACAGCTGAAGGGCCGCGAGCGGGGGCGTGCGGGGAAGGAGGAAGCGAGCCCGGGGCGCTGGATGCGGGCGCCCTCCTGGAAGGGCAGGGAGACGGGAGGGCGAAAGGGCAGCGGGGCGGGAGCACGGGCGGAAGGGCAGCGGGATGGGACGTGGGGCCCGCGGCACCCCGGGACTCGGTGTCGGCGAGGGGAGGGGCGTCCCGCGCAGGCGAGGCGGGCGCGGGGGACGAGGTTTCGGGGTGCGCCGGCCGCCCCCCTCGCCCGGACGCGGATTTCGGGGGCGGGACCGGCCGGACCCCACACGGCGGCCGGGGCCAAGGGAAGGGCGCGCCAGGCACCTGCCGCCTCCGCCGCGGCGGCCCCGGGCGATCTGGGCTCTCACCTCTTCGGTTCATGGGCCGGATCCGGACGGCCACTTTCACTTTGGAGTCTCCCATCCTGCCGCCGCCGAGGTTCTCGCTCGGCTTCCGTCTGCCGCAGCCCCCGGGCAACTCTTTGGGGCTGACCGGGCGGGAGGGGGCTACGGGAGAGAGGGGCGGGGCC
>SJYW01028303.1:70830-113935 GCA_006410735.1 Raphicerus campestris | reverse complement strand
GTTTCTAATTTGAAAGTGACTTTCTCAGCTTTGATAACCCTTTGAACATCAGTGGAAATCTAAGAATAGGGGATGTGAAGGCACTAACGCTTTGATTCACATATCGAGTTCTTTTAACATTATCCTATCACTTCATGGGAAATAGATGGGAAACAGTGGATACCGTGTCAGACTTTATTTTGGGGGGCTCCAAAATCACTGTAGATGGTGATTGCAGCCATGAAATAAAAAAATGCTTATTCCTTGGAAGAAAAGTTATGACCAACCTAGATAGTATATTCAAAAGCAGAGACATTACTTTGCTGACTAAGGTCCGTCTAGTCAAGGCTATGGTTTTTCCTGTGGTCATGTATGGATGTGAGAGTTGGACTGTGAAGAANCTGACTAAGGTCCGTCTAGTCAAGGCTATGGTTTTTCCTGTGGTCATGTATGGATGTGAGAGTTGGACTGTGAAGAAGGCTGAGTGCTGAAGAATTGATGCTTTTGAACTGTGGTGTTGGAGAAGACTCTAGCGCGTCCTTTGGACTGCAAGGAGATCCAACCAGTCCATTCTGAAGGAGAACAGCCCTGGGATTTCTTTGCAAGGAATGATACTAAAGGTAAAACTCCAGTACTTTGGCCATCTCATGTGAAGAGTTGACTCACTGGAAAAGACTCTGATGGTGGGAGAGATTGGGGGCAGGAGGAGAAGGGGATGACAGAGGACGAGATCGCTGGATGGCATCACGGACTCGATGGACGTGAGTCTGAGTGAACTCCGGGAGTTGGTGATAGACAGGGAGGCCTGGCGTGCTGTGATTCATGGGGTCGCAAAGAGTCAGATACGACTGAGCAACTGAACTGAACTGAACTGATTGACTTGAATGTCACAGGTTTTTAAAAAACATGTAATGACGAAACAAAGGATGAATATCACCTTGAACTTAAAGGATACGAATTATCACTGTACAACTTTTGTGTTGTTCTTCATATGTTGTAAATTTTAAGGTTTCTTCATGTTTCTGCTGCTGCTGCTGAGTCACTTCAGTCGTGTCCGACTCTGTGTGACCCCATAGACTGCAGCCCACCAGGCTCCCCCGTCCCTGGGGTTCTCCAGGCAAGAACATGGAGCCGGTTGCCATTTCCTTCTCCCATGCATGAAAGTGAAAAGTGAAAGTGAAGTCGCTGAGTCGTGTCTGACTCTTAGCCACTCCATGGACTGCAGCCCACCAGGCTTCTCCTTCTATAGGATTTTCCCGGCAAGAGTACTTGAGTGGGGGGCCATTGCCTTCTCCACTTCATGCTTCTAAGATACTTCAAATGGTAGTAATGACAGTCAGGTTCTGATTAGAAAAAAATGGGGACTACTCTTGAAATAAATTCAACTGTTTATTCTTTTCACTTATAACTTTTGACTTGTTTCCTACTTTCCTGCAGGAAACTCACATATAGTTTATTGGCAGCAACTCGTTTTTTCCCCCCTTTTCAGGTCAAACATCAGAACTGATTTTTGAAAATGAAAGTTCGCAGGATAATAGAATGTCTTTTTTCTCTGGCAGTGGTAGTCTCATTTGTTTGAGTAACTCAGTGAAGGGATTGTTTTACCAGGGGTTGGGAGAATGTTTATCTCACTAATTCTGGGGTAATGGAGGGAGAATTTCCTTCTCTCTTCTGTGGTTCCTAGACCCAGTGAAGTCAGGAATGCTAAACCTGACTGAATTTACAGTTTCTTTTTGTTGTTAATACCTATTTTTTTAAACTTTATTAATCACTGAAATCACTGTGCAATCATATATTCATTTTGAGTATTTCTGTATTTCTATCCACATATATAATAGAAGACAAAGTATAACTTCCACTTCTGGAAGATAGGCATTTTATTTTTGAACTTTCTAAATGCTCGTCAGTGCATATCACTAATAGAAAATATTTTGCCAATTAGAAATAGAGACATAGAGTCTTTCAGAGCCAGGCATATGGGTTCTATCAAATGTAGTAGATATTTGTGGATTTTATCTGCCCAGCCTCACGTAACCCTTCTTTTGCTAAAATTACCATGGCCTCGGCTAGTCCATCTCGCCTTGGTGGGACTGTCAGATGAGATGCGTCCTTACCCGATGCATAGGAACGTGACTCAGGCTACACTGATGGACTTTGCTTTTTTCCTGAGAATTACCCTGTCTCATAAATCCTCATTAAGTGAGGATTGACTTAATGCATGTACTTAGAANAGTCTTTCAGAGCCAGGCATATGGGTTCTATCTGCCCAGCCTCACGTAACCCTTCTTTTGCTAAAATTACCATGGCCTCGGCTAGTCCATCTCACCTTGGTGGGACTGTCAGATGAGATACGTCCTTACCCGATGCATAGGAACGTGACTCAGGCTATACTGATGAGACTTTGCTTTTTTCCTGAGAATTACCCTGTCTCATAAATCCTCATTAAGTGAGGATTGACTTAATGCATGTACTTAGAAGCAGTATTGGCACAGGGTAAGCAGTATACAAGTGTGAACTTTCTTATTAAGCAGAGTGGCAGAACATTAGAAAGTGGTTAGAGTTGGAACATTCCACCTGGCTGCCCTAAAGCACACTCCTAGTTCCTCTAATCTGGTCTCCAGAGCGACCNAAGCAGTATTGGCACAGGGTAAGCAGATACAAGTGTGAACTTTCTTATTAAGCAGAGTGGCAGAACATTAGAAAGTGGTTAGAGTTGGAACATTCCACCTGGCTGCCCTAAAGCACACTCCTAGTTCCTCTAATCTGGTCTCCAGAGCGACCTAGTTCTGTCAGTTCCTCCAAGGCAAGATTACAAAGCATTTCCTCCAATTCTGTGAACTACCCTGTATCCTTCTGATAAATTCATTTTGACTCAACTTTCTCTTCTTGCAATCCAAGAATCCTGATGGAACTCTCAGTACAGTTCCAAACACTGGAATTCAGTAATATTCTAAGATTTAAAAATTATTTATATTTACTTTGGTGTGTGTTTTCTTATTTCTTCTGAATATGCTGCTCTACTGTTCTGGAAGTTATATCAAGCAAAATAAAATATTAGTACGATTACCTGGCATAGAAAAAATTGGGACATGCAAAATGATGAAATAATGTGCTCTTAGTATTATTTTTTAAAGAAAACTCGTCGTCATCATCATTAAAATGATATATGCAGACACTGTGCTTAGAGATTTCCAGATGCTATTTCTAATCTTTCTAGAAACTCTGCAAATAGTATTAACTTCATTTGATGGATGGGAAAGCTGAATGTTTGAGGCTTGTACATTAGCCTCTAACGAGACTTCTAACCCAGTTTTAATCATTGCAAAACCTGTACTCTCTCCCACAATGACACAAGGTAGCATTCTTAAATTGTAAAAATCTTTCTGTTTCGATACTTGAGATGTTCAGTTGAGTTTTTTAAATGGTGTGTATTCATTCCTTGATTAAATATGTACTGAGTGACTGTGTGGGTGAGGCCTCTATGAACGTAGTAAATATAGCCTCAGAGGATATGTTTTAGGAAGTGTGGATGGCAATATGTAGAAGAAGGAACTTTGTAGATTATTTAGAATAAATGTAAACTATATCCACTAATCAAGGAAAGGATAATAGCTGATTTCCATTTTTGTTCAGATAATCCACTCAAAATTTGTTTCAGTTGACTCCGGAGAAATATTTTTCATTGTTCCCCTGAGCCCAATCTATCCTACTCACTGAACATGCATTCATATAGTAGTGTGTTTAGAAGCCATTCTAGAGAATTTTAGTTCATTTAATTTTAGGGTATTTCTGTGCAGTAATAATGTAAAGGGTGTTATTTGATGAAGAGAGCTGGAAACTTCTAGAAACTGGATGCTGCTGCTGCTGCTGCTAAGTTGCTTCAGTCGTGTCCGACTCTGTGTGACCCCAGAGATGGCAGCCCACCAGGCTCCCCCGTCCCTGGGATTCTCCAGGCAAGAACACTGGAGAGGGTTGCCATTTCCTTCTCCAACGCATGAAAGTGAAAAGTGAAAGTGAAGTTGCTCAGTCAAGTCCGACTGTTTGTGACCCCATGGACTGCAGGCTACCAGGCTCCTCCAACTGTGGGATTTTCCAGGCAAGAGTACTGGAGTGGGGTGCCATTGTCTTCTCTAGAAACTGGATAGAGTCCCAAATTTACCAGTCCTGCTGTTACAGTTTTAAACATATCAGAGATGAAAAGCCACCATCCCAGCCTCCAAGGAGCTAGAATCTAATGATTGTGCAGAAACTTTCATAGCATCTCTGGACAAATCAGGCAAGCGCTTTATTCTTGCCTTTTCTAGCATTCATAATGGGGATCTTTCAGAAAAGTACAGAATACTGTAAACTTTAACCTTTTCCTTCCCTTCTGTCTCACACTAAGTAGTATACCTGTTTAGCAATAGAAGGGAAGAGGTTAAACAAGCTGCCCTCATTGACAGTAGAGTTTACTTAGTTTGTGCAGAAGAAATTTTCTGTGTGCTCAGAGATATCAATGTTTGCTTTCTATGTAATGGAAAAAGACCATAAAGGTAATGAGTATGGCTGAAATGCAAAAGAAGCATAGCCAGGCTTTGGTTCTACCCATTCTGGAAGGTTTTGTGTGTATATTCAAATTCATTACTAGTGATTCATTTTATTTTAAAGATTTGGTCTGTGTGTGATTATATTTGAAAAATCTGTGCAGCTGGGGAGACTGTAATATTTCTGTGGAGAAATCAAATTGATAAAAGAAAATAAAAGAGATTCATTAAAGAATGAAGCCAAATAGAGAGTACAAACAGCTGAATAAATGATTGAGGGATAAACAGGCCAAGCAGTACCTAAGTGTGAGCTTTTATTTTTATTAAACAGACTGCCGGAAGGCTAGAAAGTGGTTACAGTTGGAACATTCTGATCACCAGTGTCAGTTTCCTGAAGAAACTTAAAAAAAAAAAAAAAACCCAAACTATTTTTCTTATAACTGGTCTTGATGCAGTAAAATATTCCATCTCCTTTTAGTTTTTTTTCAGATATTTTTCATTGGTGGTGGAGGGTGGAGATCAATTACCTTATAATAATAATAAAAAAACAAGTTGTGGCTAGCTTTATGTTTCTTATTCTGCTTTAATCTCTTGCAGCTAGCTGAGTGCTAGTTGCACCTAGCTCGAGGGTGCTGGCCCGGAGTCTCACTGGGCTCCCCTCGGGGAAGTTGGGCTTTGTGTGTTCACATGGGAGGCAGGCTGAACAGAGTGTGTCCCAGAGGCAGCACCATGTACCTTTTGGATCAGCGATCCCTCAGGTGCAGAACTGAGAAGTTCAGGCATACAGAACCCCTCCCCAGAGCAGCATCCCAGGTCAGTGGTACCAAGCTTGGCCAAGGTTTAAAAGATGCAGACTCCAGGGATCCAGACAGACATTCCAAACTAGCATATCCAAGAGTAGATCCTGGAAATCTGCCTTCTTCAGCTGGAGATCAGCTAGAATTCTACACTACTATTCTAAGTGCTTTGTGTAGAAAGGGTGACCCTCCCTCTTTGCTCCACCTGTCTGGTTGCGGCCATGTAGGGCACGTGAATCCCCACCACCCTGTTCTGGAAGAGTAAGACTTGTCTTCGGGGCAAGCTTCTCAGTACATCTGCCTCTTTTAAGCCTCCACCCACCTCTCTCAAATCAACAGCTTTGCTGCATGGTAATCTGAATTTGACATTTTCATCCAGTTTCCCCATTTTATGGCTTGGCTGGTGGCTAATAACCATGTACCTTAAAGATACATATTGGTGTATAATCATTGCAGTAAAATTACTTGGGAGTTCCAGAAGATGGGACTTTACATATTGAAGTGCCATACTTTAAAAAAAAAATGTTAAAACTTCTCAGCTTTCGCCAAGTATTGAAGCTTTGTATGTTTCCTGATGATTCAGAACTGTCATTAAAATATGACTTATCTCACTGTGCTATGCAGTGTATTATGGAAGTCACTGAAGCAGAGAGTTTTCTCCTGCATTTTTATCTTGTGTTGTTACTGGTTTTGGCTTGCTTGTGTGCCGCTGTTAGCTCTGCCCTTTCCTTGAAAGCCAGCTGTTTCTGTACCACTGTCAGTACGTACACATGCTTTCATTTCTGTTTCTGATCTCTGTGGGCTGTACCACCACATAGCCAAACTTCTGAGAACTAGGTCTGATTTAGAATGAACTGGATCTGAGGCGAAGCTCTGGTCAGCCTNATAGTTTTCTCCTGCATTTTTATCTTGTGTTGTTACTGGTTTTGGCTTGCTTGTGTGCCGCTGTTAGCTTCTGCCCTTTCCTTGAAAGCCAGCTGTTTCTGTACCACTGTCATACGTACACATGCTTTCATTTCTGTTTCTGATCTCTGTGGGCTGTACCACCACATAGCCAAACTGCTGAGAACTAGGTCTGATTTAGATGGGCTGGATCTGAGGCGAAGCTCTGGCCATCCTTTCCGGGAGTCACTGTCCAACTCTGGGAGAGGAATGCTGCGACTTGTCTTCTAGCTGCCCAGAAGGTTTTGTTTACTTGTTTGCTTTGACTGCATGATTGTGGCTCAGAGGACCCTGTGCTGCTGCAGTGGTTAGTTCTGAATCGCCGAGGAGTTATTGTTTAGAATGTAAAACTTGGAACCAGCGTGTGTCCACGTGTGTTAGCATGTTCCTGTCTCGCACGCTCAGGATGGAGAGAAAGGATGCGATGTCCAGCTGGAATGCGGAGCAGACACAGTCCAATCAGTGATTTTTCTTTCCCTCTCAGGATGGCAGCCATGCTGGGTCCTGGGCTGCAGCAGGAAGGACACCTGACTTCTCTCCTTCCTGTTGCTTTGCCCCCAGAAAAACTGCTTGGCAACTGTCATAACTTCACAGCCCCTTGCATGCTTGGTAGTTTAGGAAAATGCAGCTCCTTTAAATATGCTGATAGTCTAAGCAAAGAAAAGCACCTGCAGGGTCATCTTATGGGAGCAAAGGGCCAAGGCATAATGTGCAGAGAAAAACGGCCACTGCCCTGGCTGTTCTGAGCAAGGTGATTGGTGCCCCAGAGCGGCCATGTGAGACACACGGCTGGGGGACAGGAGGAAGGACATTCCTAACTCAGGCTCAGTCATAGTAGACCCCTTGGTGGTGACGGGTAGGGCCACTGCGTATAGCAGACATGTTTACCAAAGCCTGTAACTGATGCATGTATTTTTGAGGTCAATGAGAAGGACTTCCTCCTGGCTTTCTGCTCTTTGCCATTAATACCGTAAATCCACTTGCCAAAAAATGAGAGCCATCACCAAGCTTTCTTGGCTTCACCCTTATTTATTTATCTCTACAAATCTTACTTCCTCTCTTTCTCTTTCTTCCTGCCTCTCTCTTCTTTGCTCCTTATTCCTTTTAGACCTAGTTCCTATATTTTACTTAACTACTTGATGCACATTGAGCGTAAAGAGAGGGAAAATCATATTCATGACCGTTGGGGTCTCCGTGTCTGTAATCAGGATGATACAGGCTGCACTAAATGGGATGGTCTCCATGGTGAGGGGGGTCAGAATGTGCCAGGCTTTTGTGAGATGAAACGCATGGCATATGTCTGGACATACTTGAAGTCCGCAGTTTCAGAGTTCTGATCCTGAGTTTATCTTGACTGATCAGCATGAAAGGCAGAATCAGAGGGGATCATTACAAGTGGCAAACAAAATGGGATAGAGCTTCAAAGTGACTTGAAGCCAGAAAAAAAGAGGTTAGAATAAAGTTAGTAAATTAATATTTAATTTTTTCAGCTGTAATGTCAGTGGCTATTTTAAAAAAAAACAAGCCGTTATTTCAGCTTTTAAGAGACAGATTTTTAAGTCCTGACAAGGATTCATGATGAAACACTGAGCCAGCTCATACACATTCATGTTCTGTTGTTAACAATGCTGTAAGAGAAAAGTTTAGGACCTTTGAAAAAAGTGTCTTGTTTTTCAAATATTGAGTTAATTTCAAATATTGACTTTTAAATTTTGTTGTCAGATTTGTTGTGAAAAATTACTGTGTTTTTATATTTCCAAGGTTTTTTAATCTGTGGGCTTCCACTCAGTCATCGATGGGAGAAGATTTAGGTTGGAGCTGCTTTGGCTTACAAAGGTAATTGTAGCTGTTTGTGGAGAAAGGCTGACCTTATAACCCCTCACCAATTTATCCAGAGACTAAGTACTGTCCTTTGTCATATAGCTGCCATATGCCTTTTAAATGTGCATTATTTCAGATTTGTTTTTTACCAGGTGTTATTTAGAGACAAGCATAAAATGACATTGAATGTAAAAGAAGAAAGTATTGGTAAAGAAATATTCAAAGAGGTGTGTTCAAGTGGAAGGGGTCATGGATAAACCTGTGGCTGACTCATGCTGATGTTTGGTAGAAAGCAAGGCAGTACTGTAAAGCAATTATCCTTCAATTAAAAATAAATAAATTTACAAAAAGACATACTCAAAAACCGCAAGGTGTTTCACTTCATACTTTGATTTTATGGTCCCTGTAATTTACTTTTGGTTTTACCGTGATCCTTAGATGTATATGTCTTTTTGAAGCCAGATATAGAATAGGTGTCAGGAGTATGGGATTCTAGAGTCTGATTGCCAGATTCCATTCTGGTGTCACCCTTAGTTGTGTGATCTTGAAAAATTATTTAAACTCCCTGGGCCTTATTTTTCTCCTTTAAAAATGGAAGCGATGAAACTGTTTTCTCATAGGATTGTTGTGGAATTATAGATCGTGAATTTAAAGCACATGGCTCAGTGCTTGGCATGCAATTAGATGCAACAAATGTCTGTAACTTCTGCTTAGTCTGTTCTAGCTGCAAATGAATTTCTTTTCAAATTCTGACAAGCTAAAGACACTTCCAAAATTAAGTGAAAAGGCAGTTGTCTTTGAAAGAGGCCTACAGATGGCATAAGTTAGGAGAATTAAACACAATAAACAGAGGAAAGCAGTAAAATCCACTTCACAGGCATTCCGAAAATATTTGTTATATTAGAATTGATGATTAGGTATGAGGAACTCATAGCGTTATAGACTCTCTGGATTGGGTGTGGAAATGGAAGTAATATCATCCTTCCCAGCTATCCCATTTAGTGTTTTCATGTCCTTTCTGTATTCCCATGGAACAGACATTCATCCTACTACTTGAACCCTTCCACTGATGGAACCCCATCCGTGAGCAGCTAGATCTTATTATGTGAAAAATCTTTTAGTTTGGGCTGAAGTCTGCTCCTCTTGTTTTCACTCATCCTTTCTAATTTGGCTTCTGTGGCTCTTCATACATCAGTGACTCACAACTCTGAATATACTTATCTTCTATATTTTCCACTTCCTTCTTTTCCAGATGTAAATCCCCGGTTCCGTCAATCTTTCTCAAATGACATGATTTCAAGTCCTCTTATGTTATGATTGATAACTTTGGGACTGGACTTATTTCAGTCAGAAATTATATTTTGCTATGAACCAATAGGAACCACCAAACTAGAGGCTTAAAATAGAAGGGAGTTTATTTTTCTCTCTCATAGAAGAGATCCTGCAATAGATAGCTCGGTGGTGACTCAGCGGATTCATCAGGGACCCAGGACCTTCTAGGTTTCTCCTCTGCCTGAAGGTGTGATTCTCGTTCTCAGGCTTTGGAGGTGGCCACAGTGGCTGCATTGCAGGCAGGAAAAAATGGGAAAAGCCCAAAGCAATAGAGTGCAAGCCTCCTGAGTCTGCTTCCCCTTTTAAGGAGCTTTTTAGGACACATTAACAGCAACTTCTATTTCTTACTGGCTAAATTGTAGCACATGCTCAATTCTAATGCAAGAGAGGCAAGGAAATGTAGTTTTTAAACAACCGTTGGTTGCTACCCTAGATAAAAGCAGGGTTCTTTCCGTTAAAAACGTAGTGGATAGTCTGCATTAGGATTTCCTCTTAAAATATCCTCTGAATTGTGGCTCCCCTGCTTCAACAACAGTCTAGATATGAGATGACCCTGAGGAGAAGAATGGGACTGTGTCTGTCTTTGGAAACCCCACTTCTAGAATGTGGTACTGATTAATGGAAGGTCAGAGGAAAAGCACAGAGCAGTCCTTCCTTACTTGGGCAGATCTTTGTTTATCCAACTGATCTGAGCTCAGAGCCAATAATCTAACTGTTTACTAAGGCTTCCTACCTGTTGAAAGTTGAACACCTGCTCTTTGCTGGGCTGTTTTCTGCTCTACGCTATCATCAGTGCACAAATATAACAGGACCATAAGCCAGTTTCCAGTTGTGCTAATTTCTTCATAAAGGTATAACTTATTAAAAGCTTATCAATAAATGGCATAATTGTAAAGTCATTTTAGAAAGGTGTATGAGTTACTTAATAAAGTTCTATATAGCATATGTGTTAGTAGCAATGATATTTTAATAAATTACTCCAAAGCACATTCCTGTTGGAATGGATGGCACCTAGAAAATTCATCCAACCACATTTTGATAGCTTTTTTTCTGTCCAAGAACCCAAGACTCACTAGAAGGGGAATGGGAAGGAGGAAGCATAGTAGTAACCTTCCAGAAACACTCGAAATAAAACCAAAAAAGATGCATGCTTACTATACAAGGAGTCTTGGAAACTTATTCCTGGTCTCTGAAAGTAAAAGATGAGATAAGATGAATTGGTGTTATCACTGACATCAACCAGTCACAATTCTCTCTAAAGAGAAACCCAGACCTCCCTAGCTCAACTATGGTTCAGAGGCAAGTGGTTGTGATATAATAGTCAAGGGCCTTCTTCTTGCCTAAGTCTAATGAATACAAGCATGTGATGAGTAACTTCATTCCAAAAAACCCGAAAAATGCCTCAACTGGTTTGTTCTCTGGCTCATTAGACAAAGATTGTTTTCAGCACCAAGAACGCTGGCATTTAACATCACTTATGAGGCCAAGTTGAAGAGTATCCTCTTTTTCATGTTGCTTTCTGCTTCATTTCTGTGTTATAGATAGGAGTGGAATGTAAGCTTACAGCCCAAGAATAGGTGGATGAAGGCAGGTTGTGTCTGGTCTCCACATACTCTTACTTGATTCCTGGAGAATTTTATCTGACGTTCACTGAAAGCTTCTCTTCAGCAGGTTTTCCCATTAGCTCATAGGAAAAAGTGGCAAAAAAAATTTAAATACATGGTTACTGATTTCATAAAGGCAGTGGTAGCTCTTGTGGTAGGGGGAAGAAAGCCCGGGAATGCATTTTACTTATAATCATTAGCCTGTGTTTTCTGTGAGTTCCAATACGATCATATATTTTACAGTGCTTCCCAGCAGGCACTAGCGGTAAAGAACCCACTTGCCAATGACGAAGATGTAAAAGATGTGAGTTCAATCCCTGGTTTAGGAAGATCCCCTGGAGGAGAGCATGGCAACCCACTGCAGTATTCTTGCCAGGAGAATCCCATGGACAGAGGAGCCTGGTAAGCTACAGTCCATAGGGTCACAAAGAGTTGGACGCCACTGAAGCTAGTTAGAACACACATATTCATTTATTTAATAAATATTGCTCATTTCCTTTGTACCTACCATATGCTTGGTATTGTGCTAAGTTTGGAGAATGCAGAAATCTGTGAGAACCTGTTTCTGCCCTCATAAAACTTATGATTAAGTGGCTACTGACAGCTTACCTTTGTATTGTGTTTTGAAATTTTCAAGTGCACGAGCATTGTAACAAAATCTTTAAGAAAATCTCAAGGGAAATAAGGTAGATAATAATAGTTCCATTTTAAAAATGAAGAAATTGAGGCTCACAGAATATTAAGCAACCTATTTGATTGCACAAAAAGCTAGTAGCAGAGAGTGTTAATTGTTAATTCTTCGAAGTTTCACATTTTAATGGAAAGAGTTATTTTATATGTGAAAATTTCCTGTAAGAACCTTAGGTGAAGCTGGATGTCTGTTTTTAACCTCTTACAGTAATAATAATGTTCTGACTTAGATTCCTGAAATATAGGTATTTCATCCAAGTTGACTCACATATTGCAGATCTGTACTATTGATAAAATGTCATGAAGAGAAATAGCAACTGAATTTGTCGGTTGTTGAACCTACTTTGCAGTCAAAATTCTAGTGGTCTCAGAATGACTGGAGTCTGCCGGTTAAGGTTTGACTCTTATCATATGGCAGCTGTGGTAAACTTGATAAAGACTCACAGGCAGTTAAAAAGTATGTAGTTCAAAGTGAATCATATTTAAAGGATTACTTCAGAAAATGGGATCATGTCTCCTATATCCCAAAGAAGTCAGACAACATGTTTTTTTTTTTTTCCTTTTTAAATCACCAAAAACAGACTTTCCCCTCCTTTAACCTTCTTTCCACACAACTTTTGTTTCTTATTTCAGAGTAGATTTTGTGATGGTTTCTCTCTCTCTTAATATAGCTTACTGTGAGAAAGTTTAATCTTTCCAGGATGGAAACCACAGAAAATACGGACATGGTCAGCAAATGTTATTACTTCTTTTTACAGGAGGCAGAGTCTCTGAACCAGTGATTCTCAAGCCTGGCACATGCCAGGGCCAGCTGGGGTGCTTATAAAATGTGCTGCTGCCCGGGTCCAAGCTTACCCAGAACCACACACTCTCTGGGGGTGGGGCCCAGGCATTTGCATCATTTTCAGATATTCGTGGATGATTCTAAGTGTGCAGGCCAGGGCCGAGAAGAGCTAGAAGCTCCCATTTCTGTTGAAAAGGAAAGAAAGCAAATCAAGCTAATTTATACTAAAGGGCAAACAGCTTTTAGTGTCATTTGTGTTATGCCAGAAGTCCGAGTCCCCAAAACTGAGAGAAATAAGACGTCCATGGCAATGCAAAAGCATAAAGGGGTTTATTGCTAGCTTAAGCTAGGGCTCCCCTGGCACCGGTGCAGCGGCTATAGGGAGGGAGCCCCGAGTCTTGGGCTGCACTGCTTTTATAGGGAATTTAATCAGGTAAAAGGGTACAAGAGGGGGTGTTTAAGCAGGAGGACAACTGATTGGCCACCTTAGGGGGTGTTTAAGTTGACAGATAACTGGTTGGTTACTTCCATCCATAGGATTTGTGTGTAGATTCTTGACTGGCTTTTACTTCCAAGGTAAATCACAAGCTCCTGAATGTAAAGTCAGAAGGTTTAGCCTAGTGACCTATTGGCTCGTGTACAGTGAGGCTAGGTTAGGTAATCTGAGGGTTGATTGGCTATGGGTAGTGGGCTTAGGTTGGGTAACGTCCAAAGTTCTTTTACCTGGGACCTTGCAGGATGGAATTCTTTTACAAGATGGAGTAACTCAAGCCCTTCATCCTGGGGTGAGTGGGACCTTGCTAGGGGGTAGTCTCCTGGAATCATGACCCAGGTTTACAAGAATTTAAAACTTAGGCCTAGTGCAACCTGTCGAGCCTGCCATGGCTCCGGTCTGTTTCCCCAACAATTTGAATTTCTGAAATCAGTATCTAGTGGATATTTTGGTCAGTGTAGTGAACTGTAACGGCAATATCCAGGCAAGGGCAGAAAATGTTTCAAGCAGGAGACCCTTTTGTACATTTTTAATTTCACCAGTGTGATGGCTAGCCCATCTTAGCTTAGACAATTGCTTTCCTTGTGTGGCCCTGGCTTTGAATTTAGCTTTAGCTTCCTAAAACCAAATGTGTTAAAACGCTTATCTGATGCCCAGATTTGAGTAGATTTTTCTTAAAACTGGAGTTATAGGAAGAACCCCATAGACAGGGGAGCCTGTCAGACTACAGTTCATAGGGTTGCTAACTGTTGGACACGACTGAAGGGACTTAGCACGCACACACACATGTACATTGAATGCCCAGAGCCCTGTGGCCCACCTGCTTTATCCCTTTATCCTGACAGCTCTGTCTGCACAGGGAAAGTAAAATGGACACCCTGAAAGAGTCAGTGGGATAGCAGCGTATTTGAAACCTAATGTGCTTTCTTTTTTTTCCTTAAAAAGGTATTTTAGCTAATAAGGAAGAGTGTGGGTATCAAATTATGAAAGTATTTCTCAGATCTTCTGGTCACCTAAAGTGTATTCACATATTTATTTTATTTTCCTGTGCGTTAACCTTAGCTTAGCATTTATACATTCAGATTAGAATGTCTATCTGTTCAGTTCAGTTCAGTCACTCAGTCGTGTCTAACTCTCTGCGACCCCATGAATCGCAGCACTCCAGGCCTCCCTGTCCATCACCATCTCNCTGCACTGCTTTTATAGGGAATTTAATCAGGTAAAAGGGTACAAGAGGGGGTGTTTAAGCAGGAGGACAACTGATTGGCCACCTTAGGGGGTGTTTAAGTTGACAGATAACTGGTTGGTTACTTCCATCCATAGGATTTGTGTGTAGATTCTTGATTGGCTTTTACTTCCAAGGTAAATCACAAGCTCCTGAATGTAAAGTCAGAAGGTTTAGCCTAGTGACCTATTGGCTCGTGTACAGTGAGGCTAGGTTAGGTAATCTGAGGGTTGATTGGCTATGGGTAGTGGGCTTAGGTTGGGTAACGTCCAAAGTTCTTTTACCTGGGACCTTGCAGGATGGAATTCTTTTACAAGATGGAGTAACTCAAGCCCTTCATCCTGGGGTGAGTGGGACCTTGCTAGGGGGTAGTCTCCTGGAATCATGACCCAGGTTTACAAGAATTTAAAACTTAGGCCTAGTGCAACCTGTCGAGCCTGCCATGGCTCCGGTCTGTTTCCCCAACAATTTGAATTTCTGAAATCAGTATCTAGTGGATATTTTGGTCAGTGTAGTGAACTGTAACGGCAATATCCAGGCAAGGGCAGAAAATGTTTCAAGCAGGAGACCCTTTTGTACATTTTTAATTTCACCAGT
This sequence comes from Raphicerus campestris, assembly GCA_006410735.1. Lineage (NCBI taxonomy): Eukaryota > Metazoa > Chordata > Mammalia > Artiodactyla > Bovidae > Raphicerus > Raphicerus campestris. The sequence continues at coordinate 99,148 of SJYW01028303.1, read as the reverse complement.
GTGATGGCTAGCCCATCTTAGCTTAGACAATTGCTTTCCTTGTGTGGCCCTGGCTTTGAATTTAGCTTTAGCTTCCTAAAACCAAATGTGTTAAAACGCTTATCTGATGCCCAGATTTGAGTAGATTTTTCTTAAAACTGGAGTTATAGGAAGAACCCCATAGACAGGGGAGCCTGTCAGACTACAGTTCATAGGGTTGCTAACTGTTGGACACGACTGAAGGGACTTAGCACGCACACACACATGTACATTGAATGCCCAGAGCCCTGTGGCCCACCTGCTTTATCCCTTTATCCTGACAGCTCTGTCTGCACAGGGAAAGTAAAATGGACACCCTGAAAGAGTCAGTGGGATAGCAGCGTATTTGAAACCTAATGTGCTTTCTTTTTTTTCCTTAAAAAGGTATTTTAGCTAATAAGGAAGAGTGTGGGTATCAAATTATGAAAGTATTTCTCAGATCTTCTGGTCACCTAAAGTGTATTCACATATTTATTTTATTTTCCTGTGCGTTAACCTTAGCTTAGCATTTATACATTCAGATTAGAATGTCTATCNGGAAAGTAAAATGGACACCCTGAAAGAGTCAGTGGGATAGCAGCGTATTTGAAACCTAATGTGCTTTCTTTTTTTTCCTTAAAAAGGTATTTTAGCTAATAAGGAAGAGTGTGGGTATCAAATTATGAAAGTATTTCTCAGATCTTCTGGTCACCTAAAGTGTATTCACATATTTATTTTATTTTCCTGTGCGTTAACCTTAGCTTAGCATTTATACATTCAGATTAGAATGTCTATCTGTTCAGTTCAGTTCAGTCACTCAGTCGTGTCTAACTCTCTGCGACCCCATGAATCGCAGCACTCCAGGCCTCCCTGTCCATCACCATCTCTTGGAGTTCACTCAGACTCACGTCCAGCGAGTCTGTGATGCCATCCAGCCACCTCACCCTTTGTCGTCCCCTNGCAGCTATTGAAACAAAGAATTGCTATGGATGTCCAGAACATTCTTGGGCCCCAATGCTGAATTATCCCTAAATTAAGGATTCTGAATTCTTTGTTTCTGGCCTCTAGCTACAGAGTGGCCCATGCAGTCGCTCTTGCAGCCAACATACACCAGTACCTTTAAAAAGACAGAAAAAGCTACTCCTTATTTAAGGCACCTTGCTCTTTTCTGGGAAGCTGTTGGAATAAGTATACAAATTGATGATGACTTTGTAAATGGTACCCCAAGGAGTTGTGCAGTGCACAGCCTGTACGACCACACCCTGTGACCCATCGCATTCTTGTGCTTTTGTTTAAACAAGTCATGACCTGAACTAGTGACTTGGGGATGCAGACAATTGTTGGCACAGCAACTAAGATAAAAGGCAAATTTAAAGCCTAAGATAATGGGTTAAGATGTTCTGGAAAGGCTCCCTGCCTTATGGCTTTCTCATATTGCTTAATTTAGCCCAGGTTGCTAGGGAAATGAATTCAAAATTGACCAAGACAGTGTCTAGAAGCTGTGTATGAATAATAAGTAAAATTCATGACAAATATACCCTTTGCTTGACAACCTTGGATGGATTTATTTGCTTACCCAGAGCTGAACACTAACATAACCTGTCCAGCCTTGGCAAAATTGCTGAGTAATTCATACTTCTTTTCAGGTTCCTCAGCATCTTCTTTTTTTACTTATTTTTTTTTAGCATGCTGATACTTTTAGTTTAATTAATTAATTTTTATTCAATTTATTTAAATTGAAAAAACCAACAAAAACAGTTCTCCCATTNCAGAGCTGAACACTAACATAACCTGTCCAGCCTTGGCAAAATTGCTGAGTAATTCATACTTCTTTTCAGGTTCCTCAGCATCTTCTTTTTTTACTTAATTTTTTTTTAGCATGCGATACTTTTAGTTTAATTAATTAATTTTTATTCAATTTATTTAAATTGAAAAAAACAACAAAAACAGTTCTCCCATTTCTCCCACTCCCCACCACCCCACCTCTGGCAACTACTGATCTAGTCTCTGTATCAGCTATGCTATGAATGGAACGGCTCCCCTCATAGCTCAGTTGGTAAAGAATCCACTTGTAATGCAGGAGACCCTGGTTCGATTCCTGGGTCAGGAAGATCTGCTGAAGTAGGGATAGACTACCCATTCCTGTATCNCTTGTAATGCAGGAGACCCCGGTTCAATTCCTGGGTCAGGACGATCTGCTGAAGTAGGGATAGGCTACCCATTCCTGTATCCTTGGGCTTCCCTTGTGGCTCAGCTGGTAAAGAATCCACCTGCAATGTGGGAGACCTGGGTTCAATCCCTGGGTTGGGAAGATCCCCTGGAGAAGGGAAAGGCTACCCACTCCAATATTCTGGTCTGGAGAATTCCATGGACTGTATACTTGCGAAGAGTTGGATACAACAGAGCAACTTTCATAACACACAATGAATAGAATATCCTGAACCTCACTGTTGGCCAGTGGGTTACATGGATTGTTCCTGCCTTCACTGTAGTTGCAGTTAGGCAGGCCTGATGGTATAATTATGCTGTCCATTAGAACATTCTGCAGTGACAGAGATGATCTATAATCTGTGCTATCTAGTAATATATGGCTGTGTATGTGTGTGTGTGTGTGTATGTGCACATCACTAACTGTGTGTGGCTATAGAGCACTTGAAATGTGACTAGAGAAACTAGGGATTGAACTTCTAATTTTAAATACTTTTAATTAATTTCATTTAAAATTTAAATAGCTACAGGTGGCTAGTGGGGACCATACTGGACAGTGAAGGTCAGAGAGACATCTTCTCTAGACAGTGAGAATACTCATGCTTACTATGCACCTTCCCATTGTCAGCAATGTTTTTTTATAATCTTCTTTAATCCACAGGAAACCTTGCAAGGTAGGTATTGTCTCCATCTCATAGACTGAAAATAACTGAAGCTCAGGGAAGCAATGGCCCATTTTTTAAGACTGATAAATGATCAAATCAGCATTCAAACTTTGGTCTCATTGGTTCTAAAGCCTGTGCTTGAAGTTTCCCTGGGCAGGTGGGGGTCTTCCCTGTAAAGAGTTATTATAGAATCTAAATTTAAAGCAATAATGGAAACCACCAAAACACTCCCTTCAGATGTCACTGTGTGATAAAAAGAATTGTCCAGAGAGAGTGAGAAGGGAATGTGAGCCGGCGCTGGACAGACACAGCACGTGCAGTGGACAGGAGGGTGGTGCTGGAGGTGGGCAGTGGTAGGAAGAGAAGGGGCCAAAGGCACTGTGCTGCTGGAGGTTCTTCTCGGCATGGCCTCCTCAACTTGAATCACATACTCCGTCCCTACTCTTTCCTTTCTCCATCAGTTTCAGTTCAGTTCAGTCGCTCAGTTGTGTCCGACTCTCTGCGACCCCATGAACCACAGCATGCCAGGCCTCCCTGTCCATCACTAACTCCTGGAGTTCACTTAGACCTCACGTCCATCGAGTTGGTGATGCCATCCAGCCATCTCATCCTCTGTCGTCCCCTTCTCCTCCTGCCCCCAATCCCTCCCAGCATCAGAGTCTTTTCCAATGAGTCAACTCTTCGCATGAGGTGGCCAAAGTACTAGAGTTTCAGCTTTAGCATCAGTCCTTCCACAGAAATCCCAGGGCTGATCTCCTTCAGAATGGACTGGTTGGATTTCCTTGCAGTCCAAGGGGTTCTCAAGAGTCTTCTCCAGCACCACAGTTCAAAAGCATCAATTCTTCGGTGCTCAGCTTTCTTCACAGTCCAACTCTCACATCCATACATGACCACAGGAAAAACCATAGCCTTGACTAGACGGCTTTTCAATATGTGATCTAGGTTGGTCATAACTTTCCTTCCAAGGAGTAAGCGTCTTTTAATTTCATGGCTGCGATCACCATCTGCGGTGATTTTGGAGCCCCAAAAAGTAAAGTCTGACATTGTTTCTACTATTTCCCCATCTATTTCCTATGAAGTGATGGGACTGGATGCCATGATCTTCATTTTCTGAATGTTGAGCTTTAAGCCAACTTTTTCACTCTCCTCTTTCTTTCACTTGCATCAAGAGGCTTTTTAGTTCCTCTACACTTTCTGCCATAAGGGTGGTGTCATCTGCATATCTGAAGTTATTGATATTTCTCCTGGCAATCTTGATTCCAGCTTGTGTGTCTTCCAGCCCAGCGTTTCTCATGATGTACTCTGCATATAAGTTAAAGAAGCAGGGTGACAATATAGAGCCTTGACGTACTCCTTTTCCTATTTGGAACCAGTCTGTTGTTCCATGTCCAGTTCTAACTGTTGCTTCCTGACCTGTATATAGGTTTCTCAAGAGGCAGGTCAGTTGGTCTGGTATCAACCGTCAGAGGCTGACTGGTTGGCAGCTGCTTAGGACTGAGTAGAGGTGCATCTGGGAGTTGCCAGCTTCTTTTCACTGGAGCCCAAATCCTGCCAAGTGCAGGACCTCAGTTCTCTCCTCACTCCCACTTCCTTCCTGTATTTCTTAAGATGTCCAGAGTCTATTATTTACTGCCCTGTGTGTTCTGCTTCATTCACAGCTGTTCCCCACATCTAGGGAATATGCATTTATCCTCAAAGCCATGGTTCTCAAGACCTGGCTACATCAGAAATAACTGTTGCATTTTAAAAAGTCCAGCTGCCAGGGATCTGCCCAAACAAACCAAGTTTGAATTTCTAGGAGTGGAGGCCCATCATCAGTATGTTCCGCTAGTTTCCTGAGTGACTCCAATGTGCAGGCAGGGCTGAGAGCACAGTCCTTGCCTATGAGCCATCTGCGCGTCTCCCGGAGTTGCACTGCGATCAGAGTTTTGAACCTAGAGCGCTTGGTAGGTGAGGGCTGTGGGTGGAAAGGGTGAGCGTTGCCGTGGGTAGGAAACAAGCAATATAAAAGCGCCTCTGAAGGACCCTACAGGTGAGGAAGACAGAAAGAGAGATGTGCAGGGACCCTTCGGGGGGCTTCTGTCACAAACCATTATGGGTGGAAAGCAGGAATCCCTGATGAAAGAGAGCTTCAGGGTGAATTATCAACAGTGACATTTCTTCCAGTTGTCATCACTTCTTGAGAATTTTTGTACCAGCTCCTGCTGTAGGGGCACAAAGATAGATCAGAAGGGTCCCTTTCATGGAGAAGGTTGTTGGGTCTGGAATCAACGAAAAGAAGAGAAAAATTAGGGGAAAAAAACCCCTCCTTTGACCAAATAAGAATAACCTTTGTTTAACTCCATTTGTGTACATTTGCCTTGTATCCCAACACAACTAGCTCCCAGACACATCATGTGTCGGATTCTCTTTGCTGTGGTTGTGTTCAGCTGCAGCAGTATCCTCTTGTTTGTATCTTCTTAGCCTTCATGTGGCCTGTTTGTGCACAGTTTAACCAAACTGCAAGGAACCTTAGTGCCTTGTCCACCTGCAATTTCTCCTAGAAGGATTATGTGTGAAGTAAAAGTCTATAATGGTTTTTGGAAATGCATTAAATAAGTCCACTCCTCTTCTTTGACACCCCCTTGCCAACTCATTCCCTCTACCACATCACAACTAACAAGTTTCCATTTCTAACCATAGCCTAAATCAAAGTATTTTCTGTGCTTTAACAGGGCTGTAAACTGGAGATTTAAAGACAAAGTTCCGTTGGTCTCAGGGGTCTGTATTTGGGGGAGCAATGCAATGTCCTTGTCTGCCCTGGAGGCTACATCAAGCATGTCTCTTTGGCTCTGTGCCTGCTTGCCATGTGCTTCAGCATCAGCATTCACTTGAAAAGCTGTCTTCATTTTATCGTGAGTGTAGTGCTAGGGGTGGGGGCCCTGCATAGGAGAAGGCAGGATCTTGGAGGATGACGAGTCCTCCCATCCCCGGCACTTGTCTCCCTCTTTCCACCTTCATAAACACAAACAAGGCATCAGTTAGTTTCCTCTGTCTTTGTATTTTATGTACATGGAATCATGCATTATGTACCCTTTTGTGTCTGGCTTCTTTCGTTTAACACTCTGCTTGTGAGATTCATTGATGTTGTTGTGTGTGGTTGTAGATCATTTACCATCATCGTGGTAGAGTTTTCCACTGTGTGGATGTTTATCCACTCAACCATTGATGTGTATTTGGGATTGTTTTTAATTTGAGGTTATTAGAATTGCTGCTATGAACAGTCTGGTAAAAGTAATCCAGCGAATGTATTTACAAATTTCAGTTGGGAGTATACCTAAAATTGGAGTTGTCAGTCAATAAGGAATGTGTATATTCAGTTTAAATAGGTACTGCCAGACGAATTTCCAAAATGGCTATACTAATATTCCCGTCCACCAACAGTGTATGAGAACTCTGGTACTTCCACTTGGCCTTTTCTATCTTTTCATTTTGGAGAAGGAAATGGCAACCCACTCTAGTACTCTTGCCTGGAGAATCCCGTGGAGGGAGGAGCCTGGTAGACTACTAGTCCATGGGGTCACAAAGAGTCGGACACGACTGAGCGACTTCATTCACTCACTTATTTTTTCTTTTTATTTTATTTTATTTTCAATACTTTATTCTACTTTACAATACTGTATTGATTTTGCCATACATTGACATGAATCAGCCTCACTCACTCACTCACTTATCTTTTCATTTTAGGCATCCTGGTATGTGGGTAGGATCACACTGTGATTTTAATTTGCAATTTCTTGGTAACTATTGAGGTTGAGCATCTGTCATGTTTACTGGGGGCTTCCCATGTGTCCCAGTGGTAAAAAACCTGCAATGCAGGAGATGCAAGAGACATGGGTTTGATTCCTAGGTTGGAAAGATCCCCTGGAGTAGGAGATGGCAACTCACTACAATATTCTAGCCCAGAAAATTCCGTGATTAGAGGAGCCTGGTGGGCTACCGTCCAGGGGGTCACAAAGAGTCAGATACACCTGTGACTGACGAGACACACACACGTTTATTGCCATCTATAAATAATTTCTGTTGCTCATTTTATTATGGTTATTTTAATAGCATAGAGACAAATTTCGTATCCTACTTTTTCACTAGCAGTTTTCATAACATTTTTGCTGCTTAATGTCATGGAGAAATCAAACTCCTCTTTCCTAGGCTAACTTTGTTGTTCGTTGTTCATATCGCTCAGTCGTGTCCAACTCTTTGCGACCCCATGGACTGTAACCTACTAGGCTTCTCTGTCCATGGGATTCTCCAGGCAAGAATACTGGAGTGGACTGCCATTTCCTTCTCCATAGGCTAACTTAATACAATCATTTTCTTAAATTGTTTAGTTACCTGGTCATAAAAGGAACAACTCAAAGTAAAGAGGAAGATTTCACTGAAATTAAATGACTTAATATACAATAAATGTGAACAGACTGAAGGAAAATTATGCAGTTATTTTGGAATGTCTGATTGATGTGTCTTTAGACATATTGCATCATTTATATCTTCCTCAGCCTTAGTGCTGAGAGAAAGAGCAGGCTAGAGAGACCTTATCCTGATGAAGTTTGCTTTCTGAATGAAATTACTGTTCTAGAGTTGATATGTTATTGATAAAATTTGGTTCAAATCAAATGAGCTATTGTTTTAGAGGCCTCGTCTGTTATTGGAAATCAAGGCTGCCAAGCTATTCTGTGAAGTGCAGTGATAGAACTTCAGAGAAGGCTTCCACAGTTAGGTGAACTGGATAAACTCATTAAGCCAACAGATTCGATCATTTGGGGCTATGCTCAAGACCACATGGGCAGTGTGACGAGAACGGTCGAGACTAGAAAAGCTAGAGGATAGCAAGAATCACAGAAATCTAACAAGCAAGATTATCTGGCCTTATCTTCATTTTTCTGTTCTAAGAAAATGTCAGATGGCTTTATTGCCTGCCAGTCAGTGACAACAGTATATAGAAAGGCCTGGCTCTACTTGTTGGAGAAAAACATTTCAGTTAGTCATATATTGCTGACTGAACCTCTTTATCCTTTGAAGCATCAGTAGGATTTAAAATGATCCTACATCTTTCCAAATGGCTTGTTGGGATATTTTTCTAGACAGGGAGCATTCTTAAGAAAATGTCTAAATCAAGGACAGTTTTCTCCCAACTTTAATTCCTTTGACCTCTACTCCCTGGGTCAAGAGTACACAGTGGAGATCTCTCTCTTCACCTGTTGGTTCTCGCTCCTGTGTGTTCAGGGTTGGACTGAGCAGGAAATGGACTGTGCTGTGCTGAGAGGGCCCTGAGGCCTGACCATCTGCCCTCTCATCCTGGTCCCTGTCATTCTAGAAGTGCTGTACTCCTTTCAGTTTTGAAGGCTTTGGAGTTTTGGAATGAACTTTTAAAAATACATGTAAACTTGAGAGAGGACCCACTTGAAATAGTTCTCATTTAACATCTTGGTAATGTTTTGCTAAAATAAATCCTGCAGAGGAAAAAGGAGGAGATGAGAAGGAAAGTATGAGAGAGTAAATGGATGAGAAAGCCAGTTTTACAGTTCAGTCGTGACTATGTCCACAAAATTTACCAAAAAATAACACTTCTAAAAGTATACATACACACAGTTCTCATCCCAGAAGCATCACAGATTTGAGGGTAGAATGTATTTTGGGACAGACATCAAGAACTGTGATCAAATATAGTTTCTGCTATTATTGAATTGGCCCTTAGGTCAAACATAGATTTTGTGTGTGTGTGTGTGTCTCCATTTTTTCCCATTTCTCTTGTAGAGATAATGGGTTTGACAACAAATTGGAAGGGAGGCAATTAATTGTTTCTCTTTGTTACTGGCCTTTGCTTCTAAAGTTTCTTCTGGCTCGTCAATTTGGCACATTCCCTGCACCTCTAAACACCTCATGTTTAAAAAATATTTTGAGGGAATTGTTTCAAGGCTTTTTCCATTCTGTCTTGAAGAGCCTTGGTTATATGTTCTAGAGAANGTGCTCAGCTTTCTTCACAGTCCAACTCTCACATCCATACATGACCACAGGAAAAACCATAGCCTTGACTAGACGGCTTTTCAATATGTGATCTAGGTTGGTCATAACTTTCCTTCCAAGGAGTAAGCGTCTTTTAATTTCATGGCTGCGATCACCATCTGCGGTGATTTTGGAGCCCCAAAAAATAAAGTCTGACATTGTTTCTACTATTTCCCCATCTATTTCCCATGAAGTGATGGGACTGGATGCCATGATCTTCATTTTCTGAATGTTGAGCTTTAAGCCAACTTTTTCACTCTCCTCTTTCTTTCACTTGCATCAAGAGGCTTTTTAGTTCCTCTACACTTTCTGCCATAAGGGTGGTGTCATCTGCATATCTGAGGTTATTGACATTTCTCCTGGCAATCTTGATTCCAGCTTGTGTTTCTTCCAGCCCAGCGTTTCTCATGATGTACTCTGCATATAAGTTAAAGAAGCAGGGTGACAGTATAGAGCCTTGACGTACTCCTTTTCCTATTTGGAACCAGTCTGTTGTTCCATGTCCAGTTCTAACTGTTGCTTCCTGACCTGTATATAGGTTTCTCAAGAGGCAGGTCAGTTGGTCTGGTATCAACCGTCAGAGGCTGACTGGTTGGCAGCTGCTTAGGACTGAGTAGAGGTGCATCTGGGAGTTGCCAGCTTCTTTTCACTGGAGCTCAAATCCTGCCAAGTGCAGGACCTCAGTTCTCTCCTCACTCCCACTTCCTTCCTGTATTTCTTAAGATGTCCAGAGTCTATTATTTACTGCCCTGTGTGTTCTGCTTCATTCACAGCTGTTCCCCACATCTAGGGAATATGCATTTATCCTCAAAGCCATGGTTCTCAAGACCTGGCTACATCAGAAATAACTGTTGCATTTTAAAAAGTCCAGCTGCCAGGGATCTGCCCAAACAAACCAAGTTTGAATTTCTAGGAGTGGAGGCCCATCATCAGTATGTTCCGCTAGTTTCCTGAGTGACTCCAATGTGCAGGCAGGGCTGAGAGCACAGTCCTTGCCTATGAGCCATCTGCGCCTCTCCCGGAGTTGCACTGCGATCAGAGTTTTGAACCTAGAGCGCTTGGTAGGTGAGGGCTGTGGGTGGAAAGGGTGAGCGTTGCCGTGGGTAGGAAACAAGCAATATAAAAGCGCCTCTGAAGGACCCTACAGGTGAGGAAGACAGAAAGAGAGATGTGCAGGGACCCTTCGGGGGGCTTCTGTCACAAACCATTATGGGTGGAAAGCAGGAATCCCTGATGAAAGAGAGCTTCAGGGTGAATTATCAACAGTGACATTTCTTCCAGTTGTCATCACTTCTTGAGAATTTTTGTACCAGCCTCTGCTGTAGGGGCACAAAGATAGATCAGAAGGGTCCGTTTCATGGAGAAGGTTGTTGGGTCTGGAATCAACGAAAAGAAGAGAAAAATTAGGGGGAAAACCCCTCCTTTGACCAAGTAAGAATAACCTTTGTTTAACTCCATTTGTGTACATTTGCCTTGTATCCCAACACAACTAGCTCCCAGACACATCATGTGTCGGATTCTCTTTGCTGTGGTTGTGTTCAGCTGCAGCAGTATCCTCTTGTTTGTGTCTTCTTAGCCTTCATGTGGCCTGTTTGTGCACAGTTTAACCAAACTGCAAGGAACCTTAGTGCCTTGTCCACCTGCAATTTCTCCTAGAAGGATTATGTGTGAAGTAAAAGTCTATAATGGTTTTTGGAAATGCATTAAATAAGTCCACTCCTCTTCTTTGACACCCCCTTGCCAACTCATTCCCTCTACCACATCACAACTAACAAGTTTCCATTTCTAACCATAGCCTAAATCAAAGTATTTTCTGTGCTTTAACGGGGCTGTAAATTGGAGATTTAAAGACAAAGTTCCGTTGGTCTCAGGGGTCTGTGTTTGGAGGAGCAATGCAATGTCCTTGTCTGCCCTGGAGGCTACATCAAGCATGTCTCTTTGGCTCTGTGCCTGCTTGCCATGTGCTTCAGCATCAGCATTCACTTGAAAAGCTGTCTTCATTTTATCGTGAGTGTAGTGCTAGGGGTGGGGGCCCTGCATAGGAGAAGGCAGGATCTTGGAGGATGACGAGTCCTCCCATCCCCGGCACTTGTCTCCCTCTTTCCACCTTCATAAACACAAACAAGGCATCAGTTAGTTTCCTCTGTCTTTGTATTTTATGTACATGGAATCATGCATTATGTAGCCTTTTGTGTCTGGCTTCTTTCGTTTAACACTCTGCTTGTGAGATTCATTGATGTTGTTGTGTGTGGTTGTAGATCATTTACCATCATCGTGGTAGAGTTTTCCACTGTGTGGATATTTATCCACTCAACCATTGATGTGTATTTGGGATTGTTTTTAATTTGAGGTTATTAGAATTGCTGCTATGAACAGTCTGGTAAAAGTAATCCAGCGAATGTATTTACAAATTTCAGTTGGGAGTATACCTAAAATTGGAGTTGTCAGTCAATAAGGAATGTGTATATTCAGTTTAAATAGGTACTGCCAGACGAATTTCCAAAATGGCTATACTAATATTCCCGTCCACCAACAGTGTATGAGAACTCTGGTACTTCCACTTGGCCTTTTCTATCTTTTCATTTTGGAGAAGGAAATGGCAACCCACTCTAGTACTCTTGCCTGGAGAATCCCGTGGAGGGAGGAGCCTGGTAGACTACTAGTCCATGGGGTCACAAAGAGTCGGACACGACTGAGCGACTTCATTCACTCACTTATTTTTTCTTTTTCTTTTATTTTATTTTCAATACTTTATTCTACTTTACAATACTGTATTGATTTTGCCATACATTGACATGAATCAGCCTCACTCACTCACTCACTTATCTTTTCATTTTAGGCATCCTGGTATGTGGGTAGGATCACACTGTGATTTTAATTTGCAATTTCTTGGTAACTATTGAGGTTGAGCATCTGTCATGTTTACTGGGGGCTTCCCATGTGTCCCAGTGGTAAAAAACCTGCAATGCAGGAGATGCAAGAGACATGGGTTTGATTCCTAGGTTGGAAAGATCCCCTGGAGTAGGAGATGGCAACTCACTACAATATTCTAGCCCAGAAAATTCCGTGATTAGAGGAGCCTGGTGGGCTACCGTCCAGGGGGTCACAAAGAGTCAGATACACCTGTGACTGACGAGACACACACACGTTTATTGCCATCTATAAATAATTTCTGTTGCTCATTTTATTATGGTTATTTTAATAGCATAGAGACAAATTTCGTATCCTACTTTTTCACTAGCAGTTTTCATAACATTTTTGCTGCTTAATGTCATGGAGAAATCAAACTCCTCTTTCCTAGGCTAACTTTGTTGTTCGTTGTTCATATCGCTCAGTCGTGTCCAACTCTTTGCGACCCCATGGACTGTAACCTACTAGGCTTCTCTGTCCATGGGATTCTCCAGGCAAGAATACTGGAGTGGACTGCCATTTCCTTCTCCATAGGCTAACTTAATACAATCATTTTCTTAAATTGTTTAGTTACCTGGTCATAAAAGGAACAACTCAAAGTAAAGAGGAAGATTTCACTGAAATTAAATGACTTAATATACAATAAATGTGAACAGACTGAAGGAAAATTATGCAGTTATTTTGGAATGTCNTTTTATTTTATTTTCAATACTTTATTCTACTTTACAATACTGTATTGATTTTGCCATACATTGACATGAATCAGCCTCACTCACTCACTCACTTATCTTTTCATTTTAGGCATCCTGGTATGTGGGTAGGATCACACTGTGATTTTAATTTGCAATTTCTTGGTGACTATTGAGGTTGAGCATCTGTCATGTTTACTGGGGGCTTCCCATGTGTCCCAGTGGTAAAAAACCTGCAATGCAGGAGATGCAAGAGACATGGGTTTGATTCCTAGGTTGGAAAGATCCCCTGGAGTAGGAGATGGCAACTCACTACAATATTCTAGCCCAGAAAATTCCGTGGTTAGAGGAGCCTGGTGGGCTACCGTCCAGGGGGTCACAAAGAGTCAGATACACCTGTGACTGACGAGACACACACACGTTTATTGCCATCTATAAATAATTTCTGTTGCTCATTTTATTATGGTTATTTTAATAGCATAGAGACAAATTTCGTATCCTACTTTTTCACTAGCAGTTTTCATAACATTTTTGCTGCTTAATGTCATGGAGAAATCAAACTCCTCTTTCCTAGGCTAACTTTGTTGTTCGTTGTTCATATCGCTCAGTCGTGTCCAACTCTTTGCGACCCCATGGACTGTAACCTACTAGGCTTCTCTGTCCATGGGATTCTCCAGGCAAGAATACTGGAGTGGACTGCCATTTCCTTCTCCATAGGCTAACTTAATACAATCATTTTCTTAAATTGTTTAGTTACCTGGTCATAAAAGGAACAACTCAAAGTAAAGAGGAAGATTTCACTGAAATTAAATGACTTAATATACAATAAATGTGAACAGACTGAAGGAAAATTATGCAGTTATTTTGGAATGTCTGATTGATGTGTCTTTAGACATATTGCATCATTTATATCTTCCTCAGCCTTAGTGCTGAGAGAAAGAGCAGGCTAGAGAGACCTTATCCTGATGAAGTTTGCTTTCTGAATGAAATTACTGTTCTAGAGTTGATATGTTATTGATAAAATTTGGTTCAAATCAAATGAGCTATTGTTTTAGAGGCCTCGTCTGTTATTGGAAATCAAGGCTGCCAAGCTATTCTGTGAAGTGCAGTGATAGAACTTCAGAGAAGGCTTCCACAGTTAGATGAACTGGATAAACTCATTAAGCCAACAGATTCGATCATTTGGGGCTATGCTCAAGACCACATGGGCAGTGTGACGAGAACGGTCGAGACTAGAAAAGCTAGAGGATAGCAAGAATCACAGAAATCTAACAAGCAAGATTATCTGGCCTTATCTTCATTTTTCTGTTCTAAGAAAATGTCAGATGGCTTTATTGCCTGCCAGTCAGTGACAACAGTATATAGAAAGGCCTGGCTCTACTTGTTGGAGAAAAACATTTCAGTTAGTCATATATTGCTGACTGAACCTCTTTATCCTTTGAAGCATCAGTAGGATTTAAAATGATCCTACATCTTTCCAAATGGCTTGTTGGGATATTTTTCTAGACAGGGAGCATTCTTAAGAAAATGTCTAAATCAAGGACAGTTTTCTCCCAACTTTAATTCCTTTGACCTCTACTCCCTGGGTCAAGAGTACACAGTGGAGATCTCTCTCTTCACCTGTTGGTTCTCGCTCCTGTGTGTTCAGGGTTGGACTGAGCAGGAAATGGACTGTGCTGTGCTGAGAGGGCCCTGAGGCCTGACCATCTGCCCTCTCATCCTGGTCCCTGTCATTCTAGAAGTGCTGTACTCCTTTCAGTTTTGAAGGCTTTGGAGTTTTGGAATGAACTTTTAAAAATACATGTAAACTTGAGAGAGGACCCACTTGAAATAGTTCTCATTTAACATCTTGGTAATGTTTTGCTAAAATAAATCCTGCAGAGGAAAAAGGAGGAGATGAGAAGGAAAGTATGAGAGAGTAAATGGATGAGAAAGCCAGTTTTACAGTTCAGTCGTGACTATGTCCACAAAATTTACCAAAAAATAACACTTCTAAAAGTATACATACACACAGTTCTCATCCCAGAAGCATCACAGATTTGAGGGTAGAATGTATTTTGGGACAGACATCAAGAACTGTGATCAAATATAGTTTCTGCTATTATTGAATTGGCCCTTAGGTCAAACATAGATTTTGTGTGTGTGTGTGTGTCTCCATTTTTTCCCATTTCTCTTGTAGAGATAATGGGTTTGACAACAAATTGGAAGGGAGGCAATTAATTATTTCTCTTTGTTACTGGCCTTTGCTTCTAAAGTTTCTTCTGGCTCGTCAATTTGGCACATTCCCTGCACCTCTAAACACCTCATGTTTAAAAAATATTTTGAGGGAATTGTTTCAAGGCTTTTTCCATTCTGTCTTGAAGAGCCTTGGTTATATGTTCTAGAGAAATTTGATACAAATAATAATCAGGAAAAAAGAGTCTGCCAAAAAGACTCACCTTGAGCTCCAGATTGGCTCTCTGACATCCCTTTTTCTCCTTCCTTCCTTTCTGTAAATGCCTGAATTATACCTTTATGGATGGTAAACTTTTGTGTTTCAAGGAGGGAGAGACTAGGATATGCTTGACTTTTGCTGAAGGCTGATAGCAGATGTTATTACCTGTAAGATATATTGACATTTGGTTGGAAAAAAATCAGGGATTTCATTTCAGATAATCTTGTCTTAGATAATTCACAGCTGATCCACGGCCTTTGACTCTTTCATTGACAGTAAGCCATATTTTAAGTCATCCCCAGATGTACAAAGTCTATTCAACTCAGTGAGTCACTAATTGCCTTTAAGATTTCGTTAAAGCAAAGACATCACGAAAGAGCTTGTATTAGTCACAATTTGATCCAGGTGCACTTAGACATTTGAGGAAAGAATGAACAATGTAACCAGTGTCAAGAAAAGAGAGACCAGTGCAGCTATTGGATTCTCAACTCTACATGTCCAACAAGCATGGAAAATGTGAAGGACCTATTGGAAAGGCATCTGGTTGGCCAGAGTGATGGCTGCAGGGGGGCAGGATGTTACATTATTGAAGATGATAATTTGTATAAACTCTCATGTTGGCATTTCAGCCTCCTTTCCTTGTCTTCACTTCTACTACATTCTTTGCTGTCATTCCTTCCAGGTAAACAGCAAATCTGTTTCAGCCAGAGTTTCTTTTGAAGGACACAGCTCATTCAAAAGCTATTAATGTTCAGATATTACCTAACTATTTTAAATAGCCCAGCCATGATGAAATACTAGCATAGCAGAATCTAAAGTAGTTTGGGCCAGCTTATTAAGTTGTTATGATGCACATTACAGGCTCATTTGCTGTAATTAATTAGTGGAGCAAGGATAGAGCCTCAGCATTAATTGCTTCTATCTAACAAATATTTTTGAAGAGAGTTCATCTATTAAGAAGAGCACAACTGGAAAGAGTACATATGCAAGATGCTCCTTATGTTCCCCCTTCACTTGGCATTCTTTTCCAATGTTATCTAGAACTAACACCAAAGAAAAGATGTCCTTTTCATCACAGGGGACTGGAATGCAAAAGTAGGAAATCAAGAGATACCTGGAGTAACAGGCAAGTTTGGCCTTGGAGTATAAAATGAAGCAAGGAAAAGGCTAACAGAGTTTTGCCAAGAGAACTCACTGGTCATAGCACAACACCTCTTCCAACAACACAAGAGACAACTCTACATATGGACATCACCAGATGGTGAACACCGAAATCAGACTGAGTATATTCTTTGCAGCCGAAAGTGGAGAAGTCGGCAAAAACAGTCGGCAAAAACAAGACGGGGAGCTGACTGTAGCTCAGGTCATGAATTCCTTGTTGCTAAATTCAGACTTAAACTGAAGAAAGTAGGGAAAACCACTAGACCATTCGGGTCTAAATCAAATCTCTTACAGTTATACAGTGGAAGTGCAAAATAGATTCAAGGAATTAGATCTGATAGACAGAGGAGTACCTGAAGAATTATGGTGGAGGTTTATGATATTGTATAGGAGGCAGTGATCAAGACCATCCCCAAGAAAAAGAAGTGCAAAAAGGCAAAATGGTTGTCTGAGGAGGGCTTACAGGTAGCTGAGAAAAGAAGAGAAGCTAAAGGCAAAGGAGAAAAGGAAAGATAGAGCTATATGAATGCAGTGTCAAACTTTATTTTTGGGGGCTCCAAAATCACTGCAGATGGTGATGNCCAAGAAAAAGAAGTGCAAAAAGGCAAAATGGTTGTCTGAGGAGGGCTTACAGGTAGCTGAGAAAAGAAGAGAAGCTAAAGGCAAAGGAGAAAAGGAAAGATAGAGCTATATGAATGCAGTGTCAAACTTTATTTTTGGGGGCTCCAAAATCACAGCAGATGGTGATGGCAGCCATGAAATTAAAAGATGCTTGCTCCTTGGAAGAAAGGCTATGACCAACCTAGACAGCATATTAAAAAGCAGAGACATTACTTTGCTGACAAATATCCATCTAGTTAAAGCTATGGTTTTTCCAGTAGTCATGTATGTATATGAGAGTTGGACTATAAAGAAAGCTGAGTGCAGAAGAATTGATGCTTTTGAACTGTGGTGTTGGAGAAGACTCTTGAGAGTCCCTTGGACTGCAAGGAGATCCAACCCTCAGTTGGATCAGTTCTGAATAGTCATTGGAAGGACTGATTCTGAGGCTGAAACTCCAATACTTTGGCCACCTGTTGCAAAGAACTGACTCATTTGAAAAGACCCTGATGCTGGCAAGATTGAAGGCAGGAGGAGAAACGGATGACAGAGGAAGAGATGGCTGGATCGCATCACCAATTTGATGGACATGAATTTGAGTAAACTCCGGGAGTTGGTGATGGACAGGAAGGCCTGGCTGGCGTGCTGCAGTCCATGAGGTTGCAAAGAGTCAGACACGACTGAGTGACTGAACTGAACTGATTATTTTAAAAAATATTTTTTAAAGTTCCAAATAGAAGCAAGCATTGTGTTCCTTTGCCAGTAGTCTTTTTGACTAAACTGACATATCCTAGATCACCATCTTTACATGTTTTTCTTTTTTTTCTCCCAGTAGTTCCTGGCTGACTTTTGTGCTTTTAAATCCTTCAAATCCTTAGAGTGTTTAGGGGACAGAGATGGAAGAAGGATGGGACTCAATTTTCTCCCTCTCCTTGTCAAGCTTCCAGAGTAGGATGAGATGACTAGTATAATTTTTCAGTTAAAATAGCAGTACAAAACCCATAGTTAAAATATACACAGTATGTTGGCATTAGTTTCCCAATCTAGCATTAGTATTTTTTATGGATATCTGGTTTTTTTACATGTNTCCTTGTCAAGCCTCCAGAGTAGGATGAGATGACTAGTATAATTTTTCAGTTAAAATAGCAGTACAAAACCCATAGTTAAAATATATAGTTTCCCAATCTAGCATTAGTATTTTTTATGGATATCTGGTTTTTTTACATGTCAACACAAAAACCGTAACAATTATTTAATTATTTAGCTCTTAATAGTTTTCAACAGGGCTATTTTCTTTTTTTCATTTAGTCATTTCTCAAACACTGAAGCAGACTAGGCAACATGCTATTACCTTTCATTTACAAATAAAGGAACTGAGATGACAATATGCTAAGGGATTTGGCTAAAAGCATAAAACTGCCTTCAGAGGAAACCAGAAGGAGGACTGGATATCTGATGGTCAGCTGGTGCATACTCTTCTATATAACTGTTGCCAAAAATTTTAAACATACAGAAAACTATTGTTTCAGATACCCATGTTTCTACTTCCATAGGTTCAGCAAATGTTAGCCTCCTGTTTGTCTGCTTCAGATCATTTTTGTTTGGGGGTTTGTAACCAAGCTTTGCCAGTGCATCTGAGATTATCCTTTCTCCATCTTTTTTCCATCCCTCTTACCCTCCCTTGTGGTTGTTCACTTGCTCAGTCATGGTCAACTCTTCGTGACCGCATGGCCTGCAGCATGCCAAGCTTCCCTGTCCTTCAGTATCTCTTGGAATTTGCTCAAACTCATGTCCATTGAATAGATGATGCCATCCAACCATCTCATCCTCTGTCATCTCCTTCTCCTCCTGCCTTCAATCTTTTCCAGTGAGTAAGCTCTTTCATCAGGTGGCCAAAGTATTGGAGCTTCAGCTTCAGCATTAGTCCTTCCAATGAATATTAAGGGCTGATATTTCCTTTAGGATTGACTGGTCTCATCTCCTTGCTGTCCAAGGGACTCTCAAGAGTCTTCTCCAGCACCACAGTTTGAAAGTGTCAGTTTTTCATCACTCAGCCTTTTTATGGTCCAGCTCTCACATCTGTACATGACTACTAGAAAAACCATAGCTTTGACTCTACAGAGCTTTGTTGGCAAAGTGATGTCTCTGCTTTTTCATTCACTGTCTAAGTTTGTCATAGCTTTTCTTCCATGGAGAAAGCATCTTTTAATTTCATAGCTGCAGTCACCATCCACAGTATTTGGAGCCTAAGAAAATAAAGTCTGTCTTTGTTTCCTTCTTTTCCTCATCTATTTGCCATGAAGTGATGGGACTGGATGCCATGATCTTAGTTTTTTGAATGTTGGGTCTTAAGCCAGCATTTTCACTATCCTCTTTCACCTTCATCAAGAGACTTTTTAGTTCCTCTTTACTTTCTGTCATAACGATGGTATCTTTAGATGCTTTTCTGAAATTCCCTGCATATCTGAAATTACTGATATTTCTCCCAGCAATCTTGATTCCAGCTTGTGATTCATCCAAAACAGCATTTTGCATGATGCACTCTACATGTAAGTTAAAACAGCAGGGTGACGGTAAAAAGCCTTGATGTACTCCTTTCTCAATTCTGTACCAGTTTGTTGTTCCATGACCAGTTCTAACTGTTGCTTCTTGTCCTGCATACAGGTTTCTCAGGAGGCAGGTTAGGTGGTCTGGTATTCCCATCTCTTGAAGAATTTTCCACAGTTTGTTGCGATCCACAGAGTCAAAGGTTTCAGCACAGTCAGTGAAGCAGAAGTAAATGTTTTCCTGAAATACCTTTGCTTTTTCTATGATGCAGCAGATGTTGGCAGTTTGAGCTCTGGTTCCTGTGCCTTTTCTAAATCCAGGTTGTACATCTGGTAGTTCTCAGTTCGTGTACTATTGATGCTTACTTTGAAGGATTTTGCACACTACCTTGCTAACATGTAAGATGAGTGCAATTGTGCAGTATTTTGAACATCCTTTGTCATTGTCTTCTTTTGGGTTTGGAACAAAAACTGACCTTTTCCAGTCCTTTGGCAACTGCTCAGTTTTCCAAATTTCCTGGCACATTGAGTGCAGCACTTTCACAGCATCATTTCTTAGGATTTGAAATAGCTCAGCTGGAATTCTGTTACCTCCACTCGTTTTGTTTGTAGTAAAGCTTTCTAAAGCTCACTTGACNAAGGAGACAAACACATAAATAAAACATTAAAAAATTTACAGTACTGTGCCTTGAAAAGTACAGTAGTATAACAGCTGGCATATAGCGGCTGGCATCTAGTGAACAGGTAAGAAGAGTTACTGACTGGAGGAGGGAGAGGAGGTGGAGGATGGTGGAACTGAAGGACCATCAGCAATGAGAGACGGAGGGCAGGCTACAATTTCACTCATGCCTGATGTTGATGGAACATATGTTTGCATCTTTG
Source organism: Raphicerus campestris (assembly GCA_006410735.1). Classification (NCBI taxonomy): domain Eukaryota; kingdom Metazoa; phylum Chordata; class Mammalia; order Artiodactyla; family Bovidae; genus Raphicerus; species Raphicerus campestris. The sequence goes on along the minus strand of SJYW01028303.1, from coordinate 79,014 downwards.
AGAGTCTGCAACTTAAAGGTTTGTATATATGGTCTTACTGTATGAGACAGTGCAGGTCACAGGAGATCATGGATCATGAAGGCTATCTACATTACTCCAGGGAGCTTGGTTGTACTTTTTCTAATAGGCAATGGATGGTTGTTGAAGAGTGTTCAGTGTGGGAGTGACAGAGTCACAGTTGAGTTTGGGAAAAGTCAGTCTGATAGAAGTGTGGTCCTAATGGGGGACCTAGATTAGAGAGGCCAGGCTGGAGGAAGGGAAGCTGCTACAACAGTCTGGAAGAGGAGTGGTGAGTCCCTAAGTTCAGGCAAAGCCAGTGGGAAGTGAGAGGAGAGAACAGTTTGAGTTTGTATCGTGGATTGCTTTGTATGCTGCTATTTGTAATTTTAGGTTTTTGGGAACTCTGTAATCTGCCCCAGGAAAGTGCTTGCCTCCCTTTCAGCCAAAGGCGCCTTGTTTATACTTCTTTACCTGCTCTAACCCTTTGCTCTGAAGAGAGCTTCCCAAGACTCGATTTTCCAAAGGAGACTTTGGCAAGGCTTGGGATACCCTACTCAATGTCTGCAGACAAGAGGAGTGAGACAGGACAAGAATTTGAGGCTCTGGCTTTCCTAGGATGCTTAGGAAAGAGAACTCTGTCAAGAACAAACAGGAACGCAGCCCAGTGCTCAAGTTTCAGTAGTTTTGGAAAAAACACTTGATTGAAAAGCCGCGGAGATGGGGAGGCACAAAGGTGAGCTGGAGCCATGGGTAACTGCAGTTTTCACTGTGACCGTCATCTCATGTTCTCTCCTTTTGTAGCTGGCAGTTTGGGTAATAGACACGGTATTCATACCACAATGGATGAGGTAGGGGCCCATTTCCAATTTTTAAAAAGAGCTGTTCCCAAGGGTTGGGTCAGCTTAAAGTCTCGGTACAGGCTGTTGGTGCCAGTGCAAACTCCTGGGACTAGAGCTGTTACCTTCTAGACTCCATCAAAAAATATCTTCAATGTTGAAGTTTTTTGAAGTGTTCAATTATGATTCTCTATGAAGTGCTTCTTCGAATAGCCCATGTGCAGAGTGTGAATTAATGGGGCTGAGGTAAGCTAGCAGGGGATTTTCTTGCTTTTCCATCTGAAGAAACAGAGACCTATCCCTCCCCTCCTAACTGTTATAATACTGACTCTCAGGACCGCCTCTTCGCAGAGAATGCCTTAGACTGAGCTTGGAAGGTATGTGTCCATGTAAAAAGTATTACTTGGTATGTTTTCAGAATTCTCATTCCTAAGTGAAGTTCAGTTCCTTTCAGCTTGTTTTCTTTCTTTCTGAATTCCTAAGTTAAAAGAATCCCATTAGAGCAGGGGTCTGAAAGGGCCTTTCTTGTTTGGGGAACCATAGGCTGACCTGGCTTTTCTTTCCAGCCTCTTGAGGTTGGAAGCCTGTGTCCCTCCCCTGTGGCCTCCATGTGCCCAGGCAGTAAAGCACCTAGAATTTCTTTAGGGCAGTCTCTTCCACTGACCATGTGACACTGATTTCACCCAACCTGTGGGAGAGTCAGTCTTATCATCTTAGTATATACTTACTTATTCTGGGAAAGTGTTTTCTGAGTGGGAAACTACTATAACGTTTATGCCCAGTGAAGAGTGGCTTTATTGTGTCCAACTCTTCACAACCCCATGGACTATAGCCCACCAGGTCCTCTGTCCATGAAATCCTCCAGGTAAGAATATTGGAGTGGGTTTCCATTCCCTTCTCCAGGGGATGTTCCCGACCCAGGGACTGAACCCAGGTCTCCCACATGGCAGGCAGATTCTTGACCATAAACCACAGAGAGGGCTGTCCTGCCTAAGTAACTTCCCATTGGGCCTACTCGATTGGCCATAATTCAGCCTTTCTGGACTTCTGTGGCCTCTTTTTCTTTGTTGCCTCTGTGTCAGCTGTACTAATCACCTGTCTTTGTCCCACCTTAGGAGCACGGCACAGACCGTGCCTCTGATGAGGATGCTCTTTTTCTCCACATCCAGGTAATTCTTGCTCATCCTTCAGTTGGCCCTACGGAGGTCTTGTCTGACCCTTAATCTAAATCAGGTATTCTCTCTTCACGCTACTATCCATCCATCACTCCCAATTCACAGCCCTGATTAAAATTTGTTGGGCCATGTCTGCATGTTGAAATTACTGACTTTGTCTGCCTAGACTCTAAACTCCCAAGGGCAAGTAACTTGTCGGTCTTATTCTCCAGTAAATTATAGCTTATAATGCAGTGCCTGGAACATAATAGGTACTTAACAAACATCTTTTGAGGAAATGAATGACGGATGTAAACTTTTAGTCCAGTGTGGCAGCCAAGGTGGACAGAGCTGGAAAGCATAAGCCACAGTGCAGAAGGTCTAGGTCTGGTCCATCCAGGAACAATGATGGACGCACTGCTTCTAGAACTTCACTGCGTCTACCATAAAGGGGCCATCAGAGTGGGGCAAAGAGGTTCATGCCAGGGCCGCGATGTTTCTGACTCGGTAGTAGTTCTGCTTTGGTGTCTCCCATCTTTTCTAAGTCCTGACAGTGCCCTTGATGTTTTCTTCCATTCCTGCAGGGTTGGGTGGTCTCGTGGGCTGGGAGCCAGGATGTGGAAGGAGAAGGGTAGAAATTGTTTGTGGCCAGATTGGAGGCTGGCGGAGCTGTTTCCTTAGCAGGATATCTGCTGATGAACTAGCTAAGAGCCAGTTGTGAGAAGTTATTAATCTCAATTAAGCCTGATTAGGATGTGATTGGATTTGAACTGAGGCTGTCCAAGTCAAGCCTGGCCTATTTGACAGTCTGCTCAATAGCAGGCTTATATCACACAGGCTGGCTTCCAGAGCCCCTGGCACCTCTGGGAAGGAGGGTCCAGACGCAGTGACTCTTCAGGACCCCAGCCCCAGGAGGCGTCCCGGATTGGGGGAGCTAACTGGTGCTCACTTCTTGGGAAGATGTGGCATTCACAACTGGGAGATCATTAATTGTCACAATTATGAGATTACTACCTTGCAGAAAGACATTTTTATCATGTTCCTACTGAGGATGCATTGGGAGAGGACACGGTACTCAGTGTTGGGCCAGGGTAGCAAGTTGGCCTGAGCAGCTTCCTGGCTTCTGCTGAGGGGCAGGTGGTTTCCTTAACAGCAGGAGTGTTGGCTGGGCCTGGCAGGCTGCTTAGGGCTCCAGCTGTTGAAAATCATGGCTCAACCGTTGTTATCATACAGAACAATGAATGAGGTCATTAGCATGCAGGCCAGACAGGTTGGGCCAATCATGAAACCATTAGTCCAAGCCTGGACTGTAGAGGCCTGGGGAACCATTAACTACTGAACAGTAGGGAAATGTTAGCAGTCATACCCCTGTTTTTGTATGTAACATGTGTCTGAACTAAAGTCAAAAGTGGCTAGGTGGCCATTGAAAAATAGACATGTGTTATAAGAGTATGTTTGTTCTCAGAGAACTGAAACTATAACAAAATCCTTGAAGCTTCTTACCATTTAAACATATTATTAAATGACATGGTCATGTTTCATATGTTATTTAAAAAAAATAAAAGTCAAGATAATATGTGCTATGCCATGCTCAGTCACCTCATTCATGTCTGACTCTCTAACCCCATGGACTGTAGCCCAACAGGCTGCTCTGTCCATGGGATTTTTCAGGCAAAAATACTGGAGTGAGTTGCACAGTCATGAAATACAATGAAAAGTAGTAGTCAAATGTCCCTCCCTCATCCCTTTTTAGTTATGTCCCCCAGAGTCAGCTGCTTTCCATATCTTTAATATTTTGGGGGAGCTTAACTCTGTGTTTATAGATAATATGCTAATACTGCCATTTCTTCCTGTTTATTTATTTATTGAGATAGAGTTAAGGTACAATATTATGTTACAGGTGTACAATACAGTGTTTCACAATTTTTAAAGGTTGTACTCCATTTATGGTTATTATAAAATATTGACTATATTCCCTGTGTTGCACAATATGTTCTTGTAGCTTATATATTTTACCATTTCTTAATTTACCCACTTTAGACATTATTGCATTTTTTTTAGAGTCTGGGTGGGCTTAGAATGCTCACACATAGTCCTCTACCTACTGCCCACTTCTCACCACACTGCTACTTTCCCATCCTTCTAGTATGATTATGTAGTACATTTTATCTGAATTTGAAATCAATGGTTGCATGACTATGATTAGTTTATGGACAAGCTCAGTACAGTACTACAGTGGTTTTCTTTTCGGAGGAGTTTTTATTTTGTTTTGTTTTCCTAGAGTTCATGTCTCCCCCCTCCTACTTTTTACTTGCAGAATTTTCTCTTTATATAACCTTCATTTCTTTTTCATTAGCAACCTCTACACTTATATCACAGTTTTTTTCTAAATACACACAGAGATAGCCTATCAATTCTGTGATGTTTGTTTTCTTCTGGAGTCCTCCTTTCCAGAAGCTTCGATTATCTTGCTTCTTCTAAACTGATTATTCTCTAGGCCTGTGGCACAGTGTCACCCAGAAATAGTAACAGTTCTCCTGCTTCAGATCTCTTGTTTAAGTTTTGAGTTCTTTCAACTCTGAAAATGAACTTGTTTATTCTCACATGAATGATAGCTTAGCTGGTTAAGAAATCTCAGGTTAAAAACTTATTTGAAATCATTAATCCATTATCTTTTGCATCCCATGTTCAACTCTCTCCCTTTCTTTGATCTTTCTTTCTAGAAAAGAGGGAGGAAGCTAGGTGAAAACTCTAGTTTTGGGGTAAATCCTTTGTTTTCCAAGGTTTTTAATGATTTTTATTTGAGCTATCTTATTTTTACCTTTAGATTTATTTTTTTCAACTCTGTTCTCTTAACAAAGAGAATCTTAATTTTTTTTCTTGGATGTAGTATCTTATTTTTATTAAAAATTTTGACATTTGTTTCTCTTGGTTAGCTTAGTTTACCTGTTCTTTACTTTTCTCTGTTTGTTTTAATCTACTTTTCATATCAGAAAAATTCCTGAAATGCTTAATGATCTTTGGTTGGGTATTATTGCACAATAGGGTCCTGGAAAACCTGGTCACTGTGTGTGTGTGTGTGTGTGTGTGTGTGTGTGTGTGTGTGTGTGCGCATGCATGTGATGCATGCCTGTGATACCAGGCAAATGTAGAAATCTGGACATGTTTTCTCTGGAAATGAATCCTCTAGTCTACAGCCTATGAGTGGAATGCTTTGTTTTCAGCCTTCTGAGAACAGAGTGAAGGAATGGGAACTGCAGACTTAAGCTACATTTATCTCTAATATGCCAGCTGTTCTTGAGTCCAAAGCCTGTCTGGATGGATTTCTCTACAGAGTAAACCTTTGGCAATCGGGTGGGTGGACATAGTCACCTGGCTCTTTGGGGTTGTGAAGGCACAATAATTCTGTATTCTGACTTTTTATGAGTCCTCTTATTTTCAACTTTGTGTCTCATGCTACCCACCTACTGCCTTTGATGGCACCTAGAACCTTGAATTCTGAGCCTTTCCAAGGTCTGTGTTGGGGTGAGGGAAGAAGGGATTAGTTTGTATACCATGGGTGTCTCTATTTTGTGGATGCACTGGTGGTTGCTTTTTTTGCCTAGCTATGTAGATTACCAACCCTGCATCTACTTGCTGTCTTCCCCAAATCTGTAGAAAATGTTTATTCTCTGGTACCTCCTTTCTCATTCTCTTTTCCCTTGGTAGTTATACTTAAAATTTACTTTGCTATTATTTTAGTGGGGTTTTCAGAGGAAGAAGAGATAAATGCTTGTGGTCAGTGGGTTGTATTTTACTGGAAGTTTTATGTTTATGGTTTTGTTCTTTCCCAAATTGAATATGTAGTTGACTGGCTTAAGTCCAGGGAGTACTGTGGAGACTGAAGATGTACTGCTTTGGGCTCACAAAATAGTTCTCCTCTTTTTCTAAACTGTACTCAGTTTATATGATTCTTTCCCCCTCTTGTTGTGGGCTTTTGGTTTTTTTTCTTTCATAATCTAATATTGAAGTATTTGTAAAAATAAGGAACTACAGACAAATGAAGTAAACCTTGTAAGGCTGCATTATTGTTTAGGGAAGGCCAGCCAGTAAGAGACTGAAGCATTTGTCCACCAGTTAGAAAGGGTGTGAGGGCAGTCCAGAGATAACAGGGTGTAACATGCAAAGACACACACATGGACTAAAACGGCTCTTGGTAGATTTGTTGTTGTTTAGTTGCTAAGTCGTGTCCGACTCTTTGTGACCCCATGGACTGCAGCCCACCAGGCTCCTCTGTCCATGGGATTTCCTAGACAAGAATACTGGAGTGGGTGCCATTTCCTTCTCCAGGGAATCTTCCTGACCCAGGGGATTGACCCTATGTCTCCTGTCTGGCAGGTAGATTCTTTACCACTGAGCCACCTGGGAAACCCCCCCATTGGTATTAACAGGTAGAAGAGGTTAAAAAAATGAGGTTGGCACTGTGCTTCTCTCCAACTTCATTCCCTTCCAGTGTGTCTGTAGGGTTCTAGCAACCACACTGATGGGGGCTCTTTACATCCTTCGGCACCCAGTCTAGATAACTCCTCCACTGGGAAACCTTCCTTCTTCTGCCCTCTGAGTGTGTGTATGTGCATGCTCAGTCACGTCCAATTCTTTGCGACCCCATGGAGCCCACCAGGCTTCTCTGTCCATGGAATTTCGCAGGCAAGAATACTGAAATGGGTTGCCATTTATTCCTCCAGGGGACCTTCCCAACCCAGGGATCAAACCCACATCTCCTGTGGCCTGTGCATTGGCAGGTGGATTCTTTACCACTTGAGCAACCTGGAAGCCCTTCTTCTGTCCTGGTCAGGGCTAATTTCTTCTCACACAATTGGCCCTTGAATAATAAGAGTCTGAACTGCACAGGTCCTCTTACCATGTAGATTTTTTTGATAGTAAATACTAAGGTTACTATGGGATCCATGGTCAACTGAGTCTGCAGATGCAGAACCTCAGATGCAGAAATACCCCATATACAGGGGCACTATGAATACAGAGGCAGGGGCACTATGAATACAGAGGGTGGACTAAAATTTTTACTTTAGTACTTTTCATTGTGTGGGGGGTTTGAACTCCTAATGCCACATTGTTCAAGGGTCAAGGGTATATTTTGACCATGTTTTCTCTTTTTTCCCCCAAACCCTCTTGTGGTGGTTTCCAAATGCTCTTCTGTGGCCCATGGAGCTCTTCTGTGACCCGGTAGGGTCTCTTCTGGACTTCTGGGTCCTTAGAAAATACTCAGTACATGGATGAGCTGGTCATACTCTCTGGCCACTGGGTCAGGTGCAGGGGCTTGTCTGAAGGGGGTCAGCATTCCTAGCATGGGACTCAGGTCTTGGCATTAATATCATGGCACATCTGTGTTGAGGCACTTCCCTGCCCTCNAAGCCAGTTAACATCTGTTGCAACACATAGCTGCAATTTTTTTTTTTATTGTTTGATGATGGAGTATTTATTAAACCAAAGTTACAATAATACTATTTCAGGAGAATAGAAACAGAAAAGCACCCTCATCTTCCAAAGTTTGAAGTTAAAAAATGATGCCTGAACACAAGCATTATATTAAGAGATAAATTTGTTTTTAAGTTTTAGTTCAGTTCAGTTGCTTAGTTGTGTCCGACTCTTTGCAGCCCTGAGGACTGTAGGATGCCAGGCCTCCCTGTCTATCACCAACTCCTGGAGTTTACTCAAACTCATGTCCATTGAGTCGGTGATGCCCTCCAGCCATCTCAATCTTTCCTAGCATCAGGGTCTTTAAATGAGTCAGCTCTTTGCATCAGGTGGCCAAATTATTGGAGTTTCAGCTTCAACACGAATCCTTCTAATGAATATTCAGGACTGATTTCCTTTAGGATTGACTGGTTTGATCTGCATGCAATCCAAGGGATTCTCAAGAGTCTTCTCCAACACCACAGTTCAAAAGCATCAATTCTTTGGCACTCAGCTTTCTTCACAGTCCAACTCTCACATTTATACATGCCCACTGGAAAAATCATAGCCTTGACTAGACGGACCTTTGTTGGCAAAGTAATGTCTCTGCTTTTCAATATGCTATAGAGGCTGATCATAACTTTCCTTCCAAGGAGTAAGCGCCTTTTAATTTCATGGCTGCAGTCACCATCTGCAGTGATTTTGGAGCCCCCCAAAATAAAATCTGACACTGTTTTCCT
>SJYW01028303.1:37022-65471 GCA_006410735.1 Raphicerus campestris | reverse complement strand
CCATCTCTTTTAAGTTTATAGAGAGTGAGAGAGTATTTGGAAGCACCTGATGTGTGTTTGGTGTCTTTTTCTTGCCTGGGAGAATGGGCTGGAGGCACTCAGAAGGTGTTAGTGAGGAGATAAGTCAGTAAGTGGGAGGAGCTGATAATTTGGAAGAGCGAGGATACACGCATTTCCTGTGAACAGGGTGAAGGTAGCTGGGCTTGCATTGTCTTCAGGCAAACTCTCTCAGGAGCTTCCTCTTAGGCAAGGAGACCCTAGTGGTAGGAGAGTATGAATGTACTTTGGGGTCAAGATCTGGGAGGTACACAGAAGAGCATTTGTAAACTGAATTTTTCCATGTGGAAGCTCTAAGATAGCTGGCTGCCCCTCAAATGATTCTGATATTTACTTATGAGCGCCCACCACCCACAAGACACCTATGATGGGATTTCAACAACACCATGGAGGGTCCAGTGGAGATGTTCACAGTCATAACAAGTTTGCCACACAAAGAACCATTTTGTATATACTCCTGGAGGAAATACTGAAATACGAAGAAGAAGAAAAAAAAACAAACTCTAGGAGATACAGCCAAAGATATAAGAAATAAAGATGAGTAAATAGATATACTAAAGTTTATTTGTCCAAAAATTTATCAGGGAGTAAACGGGAAGAAAACAAAAAAGCAAAACAAGAAAGCTTCCTAACATTCTAGAACTAAAATTCTAGATATTATTAGGATAGAGAAGAGAAGTAAAGATGAAAGAGATGTAAATGTGTCTTAATATACATTAAGCCTCAGAATCTGCAGAGCATCATGACTAAAGTAAGGCTTTTTTTGTTTAACCACCAGAAGTATATTTCAATATCAGAAAATTTCAGTGAATTAGTTGTAGTATTAAAAAGAAAAGCCATATATTTACATCAAGAGATGTAGGGAAAATATTTGATAACAGCAGTCAGTGAGTGGAGTGAGTATAGTGGGAAGCTGGAAATACAGTAAGAAAGTGTCCACTTCTCTGATGGTTGATGACCTTCCTATAGACAACTCTTGAGTGAACAGTAGAGGATCATCACTTTAAATGAAAGCAGAGATGTTTTGTTTTGTCTTAGATCAAGTTCTCTAGAAGCAGAAACTGAGTGTAGAGTTCAGGGGCAAACAAGCTTTTGAGGACTGCTCTTCAGAAGTCAGTAAGTTTAAGGATAGGGAAGGTGGAGAAGCAGAACAAGGATGCGATTTCAGGTAAAAGTCTAGCCTTAGTGTGACATATGAGGGAGAGGTCTGCCGTGTAACCTCTAATCCTCTCTCAGGGGCTCCTGAGAATATTCTGGGAGCCATTCATCGACCACCTGCACAACAGCTGGGAGACGGGTGTGCAAGCCCATAAATGAGATGAAACAGGGTTGGGGGCAACACCCAGCTTCTGCCACACTGATTTCTATCTCAGACTAGAAATTCTAGTTTCTGAACCATGATCCTATTTTACAGCTTCAAGTGATTGTAAGATTTTTCTGTATCCTAAGTGTGCTCAGAAAAGGCATGAGATCGTCCGTGTTTCCATCTGGAGCAGAGGAAGATGTCCCCAGACTCAAAAGGACAGAGGAATACAGAAACAAAATAGCTTTTTATGATTATACCTCATGAGTCCTACATGCTCAATAGGCCACATGTGTGTATACACACATATGTCATGCATATATGCATATGTTTACACATTTTATCATATTTCATACTATACATACAACACATATGCACATCTATATATTTAACCTACTATCTCTTGTTTAATAGCTCAAAGAAGAATATTACATTCTTTCAATGATCTTGAAAGTAGCCACTGTTAACATCACTATTGTACAACTCTAAAACTATGTGGCTATTATTTCCATAGCAATAGTACAGATGATAATCATGTTTTCTTGTCAGCATTCTACTTCTCTGAAACAGAGAAAGTTGAAAAGAGGGCATTTCTTTTTCTGCCAAAGATCTGGAAACACTTCGTCCCTGGAGTGGACTTCCAGCCCGATGAGGATCTCCACAGGAATGGAAGAAATCACACACTCTGCTCCAGGATCCTGTGTTTGCCAGGTCACATTGCTTTACTTTGGATTTCTACCATCTGAGCAAGTGTCAGTCCAAAGGCCCGAGACCCACTGTGGTACAGCCGCCTGTTCTNACTTCGTCCCTGGAGTGGACTTCCAGCCCGATGAGGATCTCCACAGGAATGGAAGAAATCACACACTCTGCTCCAGGATCCTGTGTTTGCCAGGTCACATTGCTTTACTTTGGATTTCTACCATCTGAGCAAGTGTCAGTCCAAAGGCCCGGGACCCACCGTGGTACAGCCGCCTGTTCCGCGTCGCCGGGGCAGTGTGTCCTCTTGTGTCTTTGCCAGGTAAGGATCTGAAGATGAGATGTCTGCATCCCTGGCGCCTCCCATTTTGTGCCAAACCAGGACTGCACTGCAAGAGATCTCTCTGCCAATTTTCCTTTATTAAAAAGATACTCCTTTCCATGCCCAAGAATAACATTATGGAAAAGGATAACCATTTAACTATGTTTGACCATGGTCCTGAGGAATTCAGCAGGATCCCACAGAGTTCCAAAGCATGCATTTTTTCAGTTCACGGGCAAAGGATGAATGATATGCCAATGACACGAGAATACAAAATGTATAATCCTTTAGAAGGCTTACCAGTTCACCACAGTGCCAAGCACCCGTATTACGACAGTTCACTCTCCCCGGCCGTGTACATATCTGTATGTCAGTGTGCTTGCATTACGTTTTGAGCAGTGATAGAATATCACTTTGCAAGTTGTGAAAGCTGGGCTGCCATTAAGGATTTGGCATTTCATTTTGCTATATGGAAAGACATTTAGCACGTGGTTTGACACCCAGCATTTGGGAGTTCATCCAAGTTCAGTGGTCCTAGACTGTTAGCATCGTCTTACAGAGTTTAGATATCCCTGCTAGCATTCAGAATCTCCAGGCACACACTGCACCATTGTGTTAAAGCACACCTTTTAGTGCCAGACAACAGGCAAATACCAGTGAAGTTCCAGGTAGAGGCATGTTTATTTGTTTTCTGTGGTTCAGAAACCATTTCCTTTTGCTTGAATAACACAGTGTCTAAAAGCAATTTCCTTTCTCTTTCCATGGCTCCTTGAAACGGTAAATTATTAAAATGATCAGGCTGCTGGTATGATAATGAATGAGAGGTGATCTCACATTGGAGGAGCTACTGAGCACAGAGAAAATTTGAAAAAGTCATGTAAATCCCTTTTAAGAGACTCAAAGTTGAGATTTTTTTTGTTACTGGCGGCTCCTCTGTCATCCATGATCCACACATACACTCCTTGTTTCCAATACTGCAGAGTAAAGATGGTGCATCTCAGGATGAAGCTCTGTCTTTTAGCCCATGTCACTGTTCAGAAGAGGGCATGAATATGAAACCCTTTTGGCTTGAGCTGAGACATCCACATTTTCCGCTTTTGAAGAAACATTTCTGGTCTGTAGGCCTTTGGACTCAGACTGAATTACACCATTAGCATTCTGAGTTCCCTAGTTTGCAGATGGCAGACTGTGGATCTGTTCAGCCCTCATAATCATATGAAACAATTCCTATACTAAATCTCCATGTATACATCCTATTGGTTCTGTTTCTCTGGAGAATATTGCCTAATACAAGGAGGATGTCTAATATCATAGAAAAAGGAAAGGGTGCTGGATGGATATGAAGAACAGATGTTCACCTTAGCTCTCTGTCTCTATCTTCAGCACCAGCATACTTTATTTCATTCTTTGTCAGCTGAGAAGCGAAACACATTTTCTACACTGAGAGAAAAGAATCTCCTGTAGTATAATTTCTGTACAAATTAGGGTAACATGTTATAATGTATGTCTAAATAAGACAAAAGCCTGAATATTAAGCTACACTTCTAGTTCCCCAATGAGATTCAAATGTATGAATGCAACCCCTTGGAGTTGTACAGTGCGTAACATTAAAAACCTTACCAGGCATCCCTAGATGCTATCCATGGAAATTTTACCCCAAGTGTCAATCATCCATTGGTGTAATACTAGGAAGAGTTTTAATTTTCTATGAGTCTTGTAGGTGAATATTCACAATCACTGCAACCTAACCATACATTGTAGTTTTAAAAATTATTTTTATATAGCCACCCATCAATGCTTAAGTGAAACCCAACACTTGTCACTGTGAGCTTATCATAACCTTAGGAATATTTACTAAATCTGTTCTTTTAAAAATCACTGATTTTACCAGCTTAGTGCTTTCCAACCTTAGCTGTTGCCCCTTAGAATTACCTAACGGATCTTAAAGAAGAAAAAGGATTCCAAGGTCTCATTGTCTATTGATTTATCAGACTATCTAAGAAGTGGCGCTTAATTGCTGTCCTTTTATTAAAATGTAAATTTCATCATATTGACCTCTGCAAGCAATTAAAATTAGCATTGATTAAGGTCTATGTTGACTAATTGATCTTCTTTTTAAAAAATAGTCAAACACAGACTGTGAGAAATTTCATAAAGACTCAAATATAAAGTGATGTGTTTTTTTGTCTTATATACAGGTACATGTAAGACAGGTTTTCTCAGTTATCTTGGTTGTCTGACAGTGCAAAACTCTGTGCATCTCCTTAGTCATGGATACTTGGACACACTCCCAAGAGAAGCCCAAGCTCCCTGCCCTTCCCACCTCCCTGATGCTTTGACTGGCAGGACTTGGGCTGCTGTTTGAACCCGGCAGTTCATCTTTGCTGGTGAACAGTCTTAGGGTCATGTTCATCTTGTGCGGGCTTCAGCCTACACTGTTTAACAATTGAATGAAATATCCTGAGCTCAGCCCTGTCCTGGGACACTCCACTGAAGCTGCCAATCTTAAATGTGCAGAATTAGCCTTCTCCCAAGCAAGTGCATCTTGCTTGTCCAGTGTCATAATCCAGTGAACCTCTGTCAGTTTAACTCAGTTCCTATCTCAAGTGACTTCACAGACGGCCAGCTGCAGAATTTATTTTCATGGTCAGATCAGCATTTTCAGTGACAGAAACCTGATTGCCAAAACATCTGTGTTCCCCACCCCTTCTCTTCAGCCACTGTTTAGGAGGGCCATTGTTCCTCTAATGAGATGTGACGCACCAGTTTAGAGGTAGAATTTGCACTAACTGTGGGAGGGACGGGAGTCGTAAAGGGAGACTTTCTGCAGCTGCTCACTACTAATTTTAAAAGGCATGAACTTAGTGTTTCACTGAGAAGAAAAGGAGAGAAAGAGCAGGGGGTGGAAATAAAAGAAAGCACAGTATCCTTACAGAATTGCTTTGGTGTAGTGGAAGAAGGGAGGAAAGATAAACTCAATCCACTCCTTACCACCAGGGCCTGTGTCCTCCCAGAATGACTATTGCCTGGATCATTGCCTTCCTTCTCATTCTAATCCTAAATCGAATCCTGAGGGGTATTCAAACACCCCAAACCATTTACAGACTCTAGGGTGCTAATAGGTCTCTGCGTGCATGCGTGCTTAGTTGCTTTAGTCATGTCTGACTCCGTGAGACCCCATGGATTGTAGCCCACCAGGCTCCTCTACCCATGGAATTTTCCAGGCAAGAATACTGAAGTGGGTTGCCATGTTCTCCCTCATTCAGGGGAACTTCTTGACCCAGGGATCAAAAACTCATCTCTTAACTCTCCTGCATTGGCAGGTGGGTTCTCTACCACTAGCACCATCTGGGAAGCCCATTCAGGGCTCTAGATGCCTGCATAGCACTCCTACAACACCACACTCCTACATGCATCCATGCATGCATTCTAAGTTGTTTCCATCATATCTGACTCTTTGCAACCCTATGGACTATAGCCCGCCAGGCTCCTCTGTCTGTGGGATTCTCCAGGCAAGAATACTGGAGTGGGTTGCCATGCCCTCATGCAGGGGATCTTCCTAACCCAGGGATCAAACTCACATCTCCTCTGTCTCCTGCATTTGGCTAGCAGGCTCTTCACCATGGCACCACCTGAGTTAATCTTTTGCTGACTTCCCCTGTCGAGGGGGCAGGTGGCTCTGTCCTGGGGCTCCCAAGGATTGCTTCCAAGAAGCCAAGCCTTTCAAGGGAGGCAGTGTGGTGGAATGGAAAGAAGCCAGGCTTGGGAGCCTGATAGATCTGCAGCTTCCTGGCTGTGAGTGGACAAAGTAGTAGAATTAAAATTAATTTAATACTCATTGCATTAAGCTGGGCTGCTTTAAAATGGAACTCTCTGTGTTAACATTTGGTAGTAACACCTCATTCTTTCTTGTTCTAAGATGCTTTAAATACTGTCTAGTCAATTTTTCGTTACCACAGGAAGTTGGCCTACAGAAATATTTTCTAGGCCTTTTAAGCGATACCAAGATAGTACCTTTGTCTCAAAGGTCAGGGAGGGTCATGGATGGATGCTGTGGATGACTCCTATAGAGAAATCTTCCTTCACTTCCCCTCTGGACTCAAAGAAAAATATTAAAAGAATCAATAGAGTATTTTATAAAAGAATGAGCCCTTAAAGTTACAGGCAGGATATGGACTGTGTTGTGATTTTGAAAATGCCATACAATATTGTAAAGTAATTAACCTCCAATTAAAGTAAATAAATTTATATTTTTAAAAAAAAGAAAAAAAAAAAAAAAGAAATGCCATGTTTCTCCCTGGTAACCAATATTGTTAGTTTTAACTGTCCTTTGAGCGTAAATCCAGGGATTTTTCCTAAGTTTGTTCCTCTGAAAGTTTCTGATCTGTCTAAAGTGGGAAAGACGCTGCATTTTTAAGCAGCATTTATTGATTGCTTTGGACGGGCCTGGTCTTCGCTGTGCCGTGTGCGCCTTTTAGTCGCTATGTGGGATATTTGAGCCGTTTGTGTGTGAGCTCTTAGTTGCAGTTTGTGGACTTTAGTTCTCTGCTGCCGCTGCTGCTAAGTCGGATCAGTCGTGTCCGACTTTGTGCGACCCCATGGATGGCAGCCCACCAGGCTCCTCCGTCCATGGGATTTTCCGGGCAAGGGTACTGGAGTGGGTTCCATCGCCTTCTCCAGGGGATCTTCCCGACCCAGGGATTGAACCCAGGTCTCCCGCACTGCAGGCAGATGCTTTACCCTCTGAGCCACTAGGGAAGCCCCAGAAATGGAGGCTTGCTGGCAAAAGTGGGGGTTATTCTCTCAGACGCACTCTTTTTCTGTCTCCCACCATCTTGACCAGATCTTCTCTCTGTCCATATTCCAATCTCAAAGTTTGAAAAGAAAAAAGAGAATGATGTTCCAGTTCATTCTGGCTTGGAATAGGCCCAGTATTTACAAAGAGTCATTTCTATGGCAGTGTCAATGTCCTCAGCTTCCATTCCTTACTATACAGAGGAAAATCTCTCCTTTGAGTGACCCTTTAGACCTGTATTTTTCCAAGGTGTGAGATCGATGTGAAATGAACTCAAAGAAACTGGTTGGGAAGAACCAAAAAGCATGCGCTGGAATTCTTTCCTGGGTATTAAGTGATTCCATGTAACCACAGCTATATTTGCATTAGTCCTCTGTTGAATATAGGAATTATAGAAAGCACTTTAGATAAGGAAATTGAAACTTCATATACTTCTATTCTAGATTCTAATGAAAGCTCAGACACATCTAATAAAATAAAAACACATTTATATAGACAGTAGCACTTTTCTAAGAAATTTTAAAAATTCAAATAACTAGGGAATTTGCGAGATTAGTATTTAAAGAGCAGTCATTTCTGTTGTCTCTTTAAAAGTCATTCTATTTCTGCATTGTTTTATAATCTTAAAATATTTTTAAAAATATTTTCTATTGTGCTAGAAGCAGAAAACCTTTTTTATGGTGAGGTTTTTGAGTAGTAATTCTGCCTTTAATACTTTTCAAAATACTGGATAATAAAATGAAAAATAAATATATTAAACTTAAAATTTTTTCTCTTTTTAAAAAGCTGTTTTGAGTTTCAGATGGGATTTCAGTCTTACTTATTTTGTGGGAAACATTTTGGCTTTTAAATTGCACAGCACATCTGTCAAGGGCAAGCAAATCTTGGAAGCATGTTGTTCTAATGCTATAAATTTTCTTATATATCTTCAAATATTTTGGAGAAATTTACAGAAGACAAAGGACTGGTTTTTTTTTTTTTTCCTCTTCCCCTTTTGGGAAGTAAAAAGCATTGTTGAACACAGCGTTTCATAATAATTGCATAATTATTTTTGTTTTCTCACCAATGCCAGCATGCTACTGGTAAAGTACAACAGTACTTAAAAGAATTCATCTGAGAGCTGAATTCTAACCACTTCAAAAAATATTTCCTGCAGCCTTCTCTCTGCTTTGCAAAAAGCTATTTCAAAATTTTCTGAGCAGTGACACAGCTGCACAGAATGATCTGATAAAGTAGTAATTATATATTTATAACTCCAAAGTCGCTGTAATAAAATAATAAACTTCTGCATTGTTTTAGAACCTTAAAATGTGTGTGTGCGTGTGTGTGTGTATGTGCTGCCTCATTTTCCAAAAACCTGGGAAACTTTGGGCATACGACTAAGTTACAAGGACAAGTAAAGTACTCTATGTACATGGAGTCATGAAGCAAAATTCTTTGGCAAATTCCATTTGTGTGGCTTAGGAAGAGTTGAACTCCCATGCCTTGGTTTCTCTGTTAAAAACATGGATAAAGAGGTGATTGGCTATTAAGGACAAACATTCAAAGTTCTCAGAGTTGAGCTTTCCTTCTGAATTTGCAACTAAATGAGAATGAGGTAATATGGGAGGCAAGGAATACATTGTAGAATGAAGGCCACTGAGGTTTCCTTTGAGGTGAACTGGTTAATGAGCAGACCGTTTCCCTTACGTGTGATGTGAGCTGTTTTGCAGTCAGTACCTGGGACTGCGAAGCCCATGTGTGGTTAGGGATTTTTCACTTCAAGTGTCATGTTCTTATTTATTTGTTTTTATTTACTTGCCTATGTCAGGTCAGATCTTAGTTGCGGCGGCAAGCAGGGTCTTCACTGCAGCCTGAGGGCTTCTCTCTAGTTGTGGCCTGAGCTGCAGCGTCTGGTCAAGTGTCACATTCTAATGCTGCTGCCATGCCACACTGCTAAATTTTGGAGATATTTATGTATTTCATATATATATTTATATACAAATGCATATCCTTAGAAGGAAAGTTATGACCAACCTAGACAGCATATTCAAAAGCAGAGACATTACTTTGCCGACTAAGGTCCATCTAGTCAAGGCTATGGTTTTTCCTGTGGTCATGTATGGATGTGAGGGTTGGACTGTGAAGAAGGCTGAGTGCCGAAGAATTGATGCTTTTGAACTGTGNTTCTTCAGGTGGCAGTTTGCAGGAGCCACATCAGCTGGCAGCATATTTTTTACCCTCTCTTCACATCCTGCATTTGACTAAGCAGGAAGATAATTCAGAGCAGTGGGAATTGGAAAGGTGTGCTCTGCTTGTGACAGAGGAGCCAAGGATGGCCCAGGCTCAGGTGATCTGAAATAGCTGTCTTATTTCTGTTCCATTTTATTCTGCCTTCCCTTTTCCTTGGGTAGTGATACAGCCGTGCTTGTCTTCCAAGGTCTCAAAATCCTAGTAGCCACAGGAAGACGTTTCTTCTCAGCTCACTGTATCTCTCATGTCATTGACAGCACTGGAAACAGTTTTCAAATATAAAGCTCATGAGCAAGTTAGAAATGACTGGAGCTCATCGCCTATGAGTGTGCTCGTGTCCTCGGAGAACAGGAAGCCTGGAGGCATCTGACCCGCGTACCTCTCACTCCAGCAGACTCCTGTCTGAGCACAGCATACAGCTACCTTGTTGCCCCGGGCTATCTGCTGGCCAGGCGATAGAAATGTGACTACACTTTAAACTTCTGTTTGCTGGCTGACCCTAGGCCCAGTACAAAAAATGTAAAATATTTTTATACTTCTTCTTTGATATGTTTGGAAGCCAAGATTCTCTGTATTACCCTTGACATAAAACCTGCAAGTGACATTTGCAAAGAAAGGATAGAAGCAATCTGCAGTGTTGGGGCCTGGCCTCAGAATGATGCCTTTCTCTTCTTTGGCTCTAAATCCAATCCATCTAGTTGCTGCTTGGTGAGAACTGATTGCATCAAAGTAATGCAGGCTCTTCTTGCCAGGCACTTATTGCCATTTGGCAGCTTTTGTTTCTCACTGTCTAACATGGGATAAGTGTAACTGGTCACCTAGATGGCAGAGACACATTTATGCACAAGGATGTGTGACTTCCATTCCCATCCCATCCCAAAGTAATTGTACCAACTTCAGTGGACTGTTGTGAAGACCATAGAAGTTAGTATCTAAGTCAGTGTTTAGGACAGAGCCTGACACGTGGTTAGCTATTATTATTAATTAATTTTATAATTTAGGAATATTAATGTCACTTTCCGGTGTCTGAGGACAAATCCAAACAGACTTCGGGGAACTACTGGCTATGAATTGAATGACTTTAATCTGTAAATTAATGTTTAGGCCTTGAAAAATTAAAATTAATACAAAAGTTATAATGCCAAAGTTTTAAATAATGTGTCCAGATATTAACTGCTTTAAGCAGTTTCAGTAAGGGGGAAGATTGATGAAAACTACAAAGCTCTCAGGACCTTAAGTGAGGTGAGTGTGTGTATATGTGTGTATGTCAAAGACTAAAGACAGAGCAGAAGAATTCTTTATTTATAGGAGGGCCTATTCATTTGTTATTTGATTCAGTGCCTGGGATCAAAATCAACAGGGCACCAAAAGAGAAAGCAGGGTAAAAAGACTGAAACATTCTAGCAAATTCACTTTGAGGTGGTGGCTTCCAGTAGCTAATTGAAATGGTTGGGAGAGCAAATCACAGTGCTGCTGCTGCTAAGTCGCATCAGTCGTGTCCGACTCTGTGCGACCCCATAGATGGCAGCCCACCAGGCTCCCCCGTCCCTGGCATTCTCCAGGCAAGAACACTGGAGTGGGCTGCCATTGCCTTCTCCAATGCATCAAAGTGAAAAGTGACTCTTCACAACCCCACGGACTGCAGCCTACTAGGCTCCTCCATCCGTGGGACTTTCCAGGCAAGAGTATGGAGTGGGTTGCCATCACCTTCTCCAAATCACAGTGCTAGGAGACATCAAAATGTTCTACTCTTTGGCAAAGTTGTGTTCCACGCCTCACGTTGGCTGTGACCCTCTTGCCTGCTCCACCGCACACTGCCTTCTGCTCTGTTGGAGCTTGCACAACTCATAAGAGCCCTACTACAAGAGTCCCTGGGTGGAAAAAGAAAGTGAAAGTGAAGTCACTCAGTCCTGTCCAACTCTTTGTGGCCCCATGGACTGTAGCTTGCCAGGCTCCTCCATCCATGGAATTTTCCAGGCAAGAATACTGGCATCAGTTGCCATTTCCTTCTCCAGAGGATCTTCCTGACCCAGGCATTGAACCAGCGTCTCCTGCATGGCAGGCAGACACTTTATCATCTGAGCCGCCAGGGAAGTCAGTGGGTGGAAGACCAGTACAATATAAATGATAAATGAGGTAAAGTAATATTTATAACCAGCGGCTCACAAACACATCCACAGCACCACAAGTCAAAATTTTGCCTCGGTAAGATTCTGCTTTATAACTTCCGTGCTACATGGATTTTAAGGTTAATTTTCTCCCTGCCTCTCATTTTATGAGTACATGGTTGTAAACTTAGTCCCAGATGCCTCCTGACCAATCTCAGATGTTGCCGGAGGATATTAGTCTAAAGGTTACTCCTTCATTGTATTTGTCAAGACTGATTAGTTTTTTTCTGCTCCTTTGGTGAGCATTTTATGGATTTAGATTAGCTATTCATAAAAGAAGTACGGCCCAGTCCACTGGAGGAACACCTCAGGAATTGTACATCCCATCACCAAGACTAACAAAGCAGAGGAGATAAGAAACCTGTTTTTGAAGGGAAAGGTTGGCTTCCCTGGTGAATTAGATTGGGTTTTGTGCTTTGAGGCTTGTTTTTGTCAATGTTCTTACTAAGTAAGCAAAAGGACTGGTGCAGAGAAAAAGTAGTAAAGAATTCTTTCCATGTTTCCCCTCTAGGGTACTCTGAACTACTTCATGAAATGAAGACGTGCTTAATTAAAACACATGACTTGGGCTACCACTGTATGAATATCCCCAAGTAGTCTCTTTTTTGCTTCTTTAATCTAAGTTATAGGTTCAGTTGGAGTTCCTCCTCTTAACCATAAAACAGAAAATGATGTAAATGACTATATCCTCTGTCCCTTCAAAGATGCACTGGAGAGAAGTTTGTTCATTACATACAGTGGGTACTAAGGCCGGTAGGGCTTAATTCTCTCAAAATTGTCTAAATATCACTAAGAGACATTCATGTCTACTTGAATGTTGGATAAGAGCTATAGAGTACAAGTTATGGTCAATAAAAAACTAAAGATCAAAAGCCTTCAGAGCTGGAAATAGTCAAACAAAAATTCAAGATAATGCCTCCATCAGCTCTCAAAGTTTTTTGTTGTTTGTTTTAGATATACAAGTTAATTTGGTTGCTGTTTATTACAGATGGTAAAATTCACACTTTTTTAGGTGTAAAGTTTGAGGAATTTTGACAAACTTATGCAATCATGTGTGTGCTTAGTTGCTGAGCTGTGTTTGACTCTTTGCAACCCCATGGACTGTAGTCCACCAGCTCCTCTGTCCATGGAATTCTCTAGGCAAGAATGCTGGAGGGGGTTGCTATTTCCTTCTCCAGGGGATCTTCCCGACCCAGAGATAGAGCCCATGTCTCCTGCATTGCAGGCAGATTCTCTACCACTGAGCCACCAGGAAAGCTGGTATGCAATCATGTAACTACCACCAAAATCAAGATAAACTCCCTTACCTCCAGCTATCAACAACTACTGATCTGATTTTTTTCCTCTTCTATAATGTCACATAAATTATATGACTTTGTGTGGGTTTTCTCTAGAGACTTCCCTGGTGGCTTAGAAGAGTCTGCCTGCAATGCAGGAGACCCAGGTTCAATCCCTGGGTTGGGAAGATCCCCTGCAGAAGGAAATGGAAACCCACTCCAGTATTCTTGCCTGGAAAATCCCATGGACTGAGGAGCGTGATAGGCTACAGTCCATGGGGTCGCAAAGAGTCAGACACAACTGAGCAACTTCGCTTTCACTTTTTCTAGCTGCAGTAAACAGGGTCTCTGTTCACTGTGGTGCATGGGCTTCTCATTTAGGCGGCTCTCTAGTTGCAGAGCACAGGTTCTAGGCATGTGAACTTCAGAAGCTGCAGCACACAGGCTCAGTAGTTGTGGCATACTGGCTTTAGTTGCTATGGGACGTGTGGAATCTTCCTGGACCAGGGATCGAACCCAGGTCCCCAGATTTGGCAGGCAGATTCTTACCCATTGAACCACCAGGAAAGCCCCATATGTAGTTACTTGAGTCTGACTTTTTTTGCTCTTAGCAGAATGATTTTGAGTCTCATCCATATTGTTTTGTGTATCTTTAGACTTTTTTTTCTAAATTGCTATATATCAACTGATAACATAATTTATCTACTTATCAGTTGATGGACATTTGGTTCGTTTTAGCTTTTAGTATTTAATTAAGCTGCTGTAAACACTTATATGCAGATTTCTGTGTGGATATAGGTATTCATGTCTTTAGGAAAAATACCTACCTGTAAGTTTAACTTTTAAAGAAACTGCCAAGTTTTTCCCAAAGTAGAATTCCCACCAGCAAAATTTAAATGTTCTAGCTATTTTTCATCCTTATCAGCGTTTTTGAATTTGAGCCATTGTAATAGGTATACAATGGTATCTCATTGTGTCTTTCAAGTTTTCATAGTTAAGTTTATAAGATAGGTTTTGAATTACACACTAAATAATTGAAGGCATGTCAGACATCAGAAAGACAGATTCTGTTAGCCTTGGACATTGGCTGTTTACCATCCTCTCCTACCAGTGCTGCACCTCTGGGCTATCACTAATCATAAATTAGAGCTAGTCAGTACCCAAGCGTACATATCAATAGATTGAGCAGGCACAGTGTCTTTACTTTCTAGCCAGTTTCGGATCCTTGTATCAGAGGAGTATAACAGAATCACTAGAAGCTTTTTGCTCCTTTTTTTTTTTTTCCACATAGTGTATCAGGGAACTGCCTACCAGGGGAACATTTCTGCTCGTCATNGCAGATTCTCTACCACTGAGCCACCAGGAAAGCTGGTATGCAATCATGTAACTACCACCAAAATCAAGATAAACTCCCTTACCTCCAGCTATCAACAACTACTGATCTGATTTTTTTCCTCTTCTATAATGTCACATAAATTATATGACTTTGTGTGGGTTTTCTCTAGAGACTTCCCTGGTGGCTTAGAAGAGTCTGCCTGCAATGCAGGAGACCCAGGTTCAATCCCTGGGTTGGGAAGATCCCCTGCAGAAGGAAATGGAAACCCACTCCAGTACTCTTGCCTGGAAAATCCCATGGACTGAGGAGCCTGATAGGCTACAGTCCATGGGATCGCAAAGAGTCAGACACAACTGAGCAACTTCGCTTTCACTTTTTCTAGCTGCAGTGAACAGGGTCTCTGTTCACTGTGGTGCATGGGCTTCTCATTTAGGCGGCTCTCTAGTTGCAGAGCACAGGTTCTAGGCATGTGAACTTCAGAAGCTGCAGCACACAGGCTCAGTAGTTGTGGCATACTGGCTTTAGTTGCTATGGGACGTGTGGAATTTTCCTGGACCAGGGATCGAACCCAGGTCCCCAGGTTTGGCAGGCAGATTCTTACCCACTGAACCACCAGGAAAGCCCCATATGTAGTTACTTGAGTCTGACTTTTTTTGCTCTTAGCAAAATGCTTTTGAGGCTCATCCATATTGTTTTGTGTATCTTTAGACTTTTTTTCTAAATTGCTATATATCAACTGATAACATAATTTATCTACTTATCAGTTGATGGACATTTGGTTCGTTTTAGCTTTTAGTATTTAATTAAGCTGCTGTAAACACTTATATGCAGATTTCTGTGTGGATATAGGTATTCATGTCTTTAGGAAAAATACCTACCTGTAAGTTTAACTTTTAAAGAAACTGCCAAGTTTTTCCCAAAGTAGAATTCCCACCAGCAAAATTTAAATGTTCTAGCTATTTTTCATCCTTATCAGCGTTTTTGAATTTGAGCCATTGTAATAGGTGTACAATGGTATCTCATTGTGTCTTTCAAGTTTTCATAGTTAAGTTTATAAGATAGGTTTTGAATTACACACTAAATAATTGAAGGCATGTCAGACATCAGAAAGACAGATTCTGTTAGCCTTGAACATTGGCTGTTTACCATCCTCTCCTACCAGTGCTGCACCTCTGGGCTATCACTAATCATAAATTAGAGCTAGTCAGTACCCAAGCGTACATATCAATAGATTGAGCAGGCACAGTGTCTTTACTTTCTAGCCAGTTTCGGATCCTTGTATCAGAGGAGTATAACAGAATCACTAGAAGCTTTTTGCTCCTTTTTTTTTTTTTCCACATAGTGTATCAGGGAACTGCCTACCAGGGGAACATTTCTGCTCGTCATCTCCAAAACGGAAAAGCAGCCAATTCTTTTCTGCTGCTCTCCAAGCTAGCTTCACATAGAAAACTGGCTCTTGCCACAGGGACAGGGGGATGAAATAAAAGTTGCTGGAGCCGCAACAGCACTTTACCGTTCGTTCTTACAGGAGCTGCACATCTTTCCTCTTGTCTTTATTTTGCTCATGTGTTTGGCCCTGTGTTCACTTGCTCTTATTTCTCTTCCTCAACTAATACTAAGTTTTGACTTGGACAGAGGTCCCCCTCACCCTTCCTATGCAATTGTGATATGAGTGAGATGGAGTGAAGAGAACTCTGGTGCTTTCTTTCCAGACCTGACTAGATCAGAATCTTCTCTGTTACATAAGCATGGCGGGTCCTTTGCTTCCCTTCTGTCCCTTGCCCCCACACACCTACACACTGTTTAAAATGTTTTTGTTCTCCTTCTCTGCCTGCAAAATCCTACTTGCCTTTCAAGATCAGATAAAATGTCACCTCCTCTATGATGCCAAATCCCCTGAGTCCGGTTAGCCACATCCACTGAACTTTGAGCTTGTTTTGTTTGAAGACTTATCACATTGCCTTGTGATTATTTGTTAACATTTCTGTATCTCTCCTAGACTCTGAACTCCTTCAGTCAAGAACCACATGTTAATTTTCATGGGCTTAATGCATAATACATGCTCAATAAATAATTTTTGACTGACTCTTTAAATTTGCAGTGAAGCTTTTTTAAATGCAGAGATTTTCTTCAGTTTAGAAAAGAAATGATAGAAGCATCTGCTCAACAGATATTTTTGTTGAGTAAAAGCCATTCACATATATCAATACTTTGGCAAATTGGTAGTTCTAAGATGAGATTGATTTCGGTTAGAACTAGATTCCTTTCACCCTCATCTAATCAATGTAGTTATAAACCGCTTCTAATAGGAAGACTTCTCTGGTGGCTCAGACGGTAAAGCATCTGTCTACAATATGGGAGACCCAGGTTCAATCCCTGGGTCAGGAAGATCCCCTGGAGAAGGAAATGGCAATTCACACCAGTACTATTGCCTGGAAAATCCCATGAACAGTGGAGCCTGGTAGGCTATAGTCCATGGGGTCGCAAAGAGTCGGACACGACTGAGCGACTTCACTTTCTAATAGGAAAGAAAAATCAAAGCATTAAAAGAATTTTTTGATTCCTATCTCCATTATCAGATTATGATATATATATAATTGCTTTAGCCACATCAGCAAAATGTTAGGCCTTGGGACTGAACAAACAATTGTTTAGTGTGAGTATATCCCATGCAATATTTGGAACATACTTATACTGAAAAGCAGTCTCCTGTTTATCTGAAATTTAAATTTAATTAGGTGTCCTGTATACTATCTGGCAACCCTAGCCAACACAAATCTCTTTACACAATGTAATGAATAATAGGAAATAGTGCTCTTGGAAGTTAGTTATGAAATGTATAGTGGACAATGCTATTATTGACCCAGGTTTGCCAGTAAAGAAAATTTAGTTGGATTGATCATCTTAGCCAGTACAGGATGCAAGACCAGAAAGAGAACTGAGATCAGAAATCAGTGAAGCCACTGACCCTGTGGCCTTTTGGGTCATGTAAAGGTCTGTGTCTACAGTGGATTAGAGAAGTCCACATATCCCATGCCACTTTTCTCATTGAGAGGAGAGGCCTATTGCCTTCCTTTTGAAGGTAGGCAGCTTTAACTAATGGAATAATAGAAATAACACCGTTTCAGTTTCTGTGCTTAGACCCTACTTGTCTCTATTGGTTTCTACTTCCTGTCTCTTAGAATCCTCTTCTGGTAGCTGAGAGTCCTTATACAAGAAGTCCGTCTTCTCTGACACTGCCATCCTAGAATGGCCTTGAGTGGAAACTTCTGTAGACAGATCCTGCTAAGCTCACCCTTCTTGCCATCCCTATCAAGTAACATGAGTGAGCTGTTGTGGACCCTCCAGACCCTGAGAGTTGAATGTCACCAAGCGAATCCTTCAATGGCACTTGGAACAAAAGAATCACCCAGTTGAACCTTGTCTGAATTTCTGACCCATGACATCTGGAGATTTGACAATAGGGTGTCGTTTTAAGCTGCTGCATCTTAGAAGCTTTTGTCACCAGTAGTAGATAATCAGAACAGTGAATATAAACAGTAAGTTTCCTGACCCGGGAGTGACGTAGTTACTCCTTTGATCACTGAGTATTCAAACCTCTCCATTTGCGTGTTTGCCAAAGAAATCATACTTGGAGTAGAATCTTAACCTATAGCATTACAGGTGCTAGCGCTCAAAACAGTCATAGCTAGGAGTCCAGAGTGATATCTTCTCTGTCTTTCTGTTGTCCCCAATTCCCCAGAGGCCTGGAGGCCTTCTGCAGTCCAGCTGAGAATATGTCTCCAGCTAAAATATGTCTCATAGCTAACCCAAGCTAACAATTTTCTTGTTAACAACAAGAAAATGTACAAGCCTGGGCCGAGATGCAGAGAAGAGCACAGCAGGGGAGCAGAACTGTCTNAAGAGTCTGCCTGCAATGCAGGAGACCCAGGTTCAATCCCTGGGTTGGGAAGATCCCCTGCAGAAGGAAATGGAAACCCACTCCAGTATTCTTGCCTGGAAAATCCCATGGACTGAGGAGCGTGATAGGCTACAGTCCATGGGGTCGCAAAGAGTCAGACACAACTGAGCAACTTCGCTTTCACTTTTTCTAGCTGCAGTGAACAGGGTCTCTGTTCACTGTGGTGCATGGGCTTCTCATTTAGGCGGCTCTCTAGTTGCAGAGCACAGGTTCTAGGCATGTGAACTTCAGAAGCTGCAGCACACAGGCTCAGTAGTTGTGGCATACTGGCTTTAGTTGCTATGGGACGTGTGGAATTTTCCTGGACCAGGGATCGAACCCAGGTCCCCAGATTTGGCAGGCAGATTCTTACCCATTGAACCACCAGGAAAGCCCCATATGTAGTTACTTGAGTCTGACTTTTTTTGCTCTTAGCAGAATGATTTTGAGTCTCATCCATATTGTTTTGTGTATCTTTAGACTTTTTTTTCTAAATTGCTATATATCAACTGATAACATAATTTATCTACTTATCAGTTGATGGACATTTGGTTCGTTTTAGCTTTTAGTATTTAATTAAGCTGCTGTAAACACTTATATGCAGATTTCTGTGTGGATATAGGTATTCATGTCTTTAGGAAAAATACCTACCTGTAAGTTTAACTTTTAAAGAAACTGCCAAGTTTTTCCCAAAGTAGAATTCCCACCAGCAAAATTTAAATGTTCTAGCTATTTTTCATCCTTATCAGCGTTTTTGAATTTGAGCCATTGTAATAGGTGTACAATGGTATCTCATTGTGTCTTTCAAGTTTTCATAGTTAAGTTTATAAGATAGGTTTTGAATTACACACTAAATAATTGAAGGCATGTCAGACATCAGAAAGACAGATTCTGTTAGCCTTGAACATTGGCTGTTTACCATCCTCTCCTACCAGTGCTGCACCTCTGGGCTATCACTAATCATAAATTAGAGCTAGTCAGTACCCAAGCGTACATATCAATAGATTGAGCAGGCACAGTGTCTTTACTTTCTAGCCAGTTTCGGATCCTTGTATCAGAGGAGTATAACAGAATCACTAGAAGCTTTTTGCTCCTTTTTTTTTTTTTCCACATAGTGTATCAGGGAACTGCCTACCAGGGGAACATTTCTGCTCGTCATCTCCAAAACGGAAAAGCAGCCAATTCTTTTCTGCTGCTCTCCAAGCTAGCTTCACATAGAAAACTGGCTCTTGCCACAGGGACAGGGGGATGAAATAAAAGTTGCTGGAGCCGCAACAGCACTTTACCGTTCGTTCTTACAGGAGCTGCACATCTTTCCTCTTGTCTTTATTTTGCTCATGTGTTTGGCCCTGTGTTCACTTGCTCTTATTTCTCTTCCTCAACTAATACTAAGTTTTGACTTGGACAGAGGTCCCCCTCACCCTTCCTATGCAATTGTGATATGAGTGAGATGGAGTGAAGAGAACTCTGGTGCTTTCTTTCCAGACCTGACTAGATCAGAACCTTCTCTGTTACATAAGCATGGCGGGTCCTTTGCTTCCCTTCTGTCCCTTGCCCCCACACACCTACACACTGTTTAAAATGTTTTTGTTCTCCTTCTCTGCCTGCAAAATCCTACTTGCCTTTCAAGATCAGATAAAATGTCACCTCCTCTATGATGCCAAATCCCCTGAGTCCGGTTAGCCACATCCACTGAACTTTGAGCTTGTTTTGTTTGAAGACTTATCACATTGCCTTGTGATTATTTGTTAACATTTCTGTATCTCTCCTAGACTCTGAACTCCTTCAGTCAAGAACCACATGTTAATTTTCATGGGCTTAATGCATAATACATGCTCAATAAATAATTTTTGACTGACTCTTTAAATTTGCAGTGAAGCTTTTTTAAATGCAGAGATTTTCTTCAGCTTAGAAAAGGAATGATAGAAGCATCTGCTCAACAGATATTTTTGTTGAGTAAAAGCCATTCACATATATCAATACTTTGGCAAATTGGTAGTTCTAAGATGAGATTGATTTCGGTTAGAACTAGATTCCTTTCACCCTCATCTAATCAATGTAGTTATAAACCTCTTCTAATAGGAAGACTTCTCTGGTGGCTCAGACGGTAAAGCGTCTGTCTACAATATGGGAGACCCAGGTTCAATCCCTGGGTCAGGAAGATCCCCTGGAGAAGGAAATGGCAACTCACACCAGTACTATTGCCTGGAAAATCCCATGAACAGTGGAGCCTGGTAGGCTATAGTCCATGGGGTCGCAAAGAGTCGGACACGACTGAGCGACTTCACTTTCTAATAGGAAAGAAAAATCAAAGCATTAAAAGAATTTTTTGATTCCTATCTCCATTATCAGATTATGATATGTATATAATTGCTTTAGCCACATCAGCAAAATGTTAGGCCTTGGGACTGAACAAACAATTGTTTAGTGTGAGTATATCCCNCTGGTATTGAGACGTTTGATTTCTTCCGATCTCCCCACATGTGCAGCAGCCTCCAGCCTGGGGGATAACAAGGGACTTAGCACGCACGCACAGGAGATAAACTGCGGTCCAGGCAGACAGGCAGCCATCTGTTTTCTTGCTTTCTCTGTATTCAAGAGATGTTTTATACCCATCTTCAAAGAAGTATTCACCTAACTGAGGAGTATCTGGTTAGCAAAGACTCTGTAGTTGAGAAAGTTCCTGGATTTTTAAGCTTTGGTTTCCAGAGAACCTTGTCATAGAGCAGATTGAACTTTGAGGTGAATGCTTTATGTTATTTTTCATAACAAGGGGCATTTCATTGATAGCTAGACCCCTTACGGCAGTAAATTATTTGCTTACAAGTATTAGGAGTTGCAAAGAGAAATAAACCACAGTCCCACACTTTATTTCTCATGCTTGTTTGCAAACACATGACTTAAGAAAATGGGACTATTTTTATATTTTCCTTTTCAAATTTTTTCCTTTTTCTTTAAAATCTGGGTCTTCAGTGCCTCTCGGTGCCTATTCAACACCCTCAGCCAACAATTACCACCCCTGGTTCTGGGCTGAGTGTTCATACTTCAGCTTTTTGTGGCTGTCATTGTTAAGGAGCTGTTTATAATTCAGGTTTCAGAGCTGCAAGAAATTGCTGAGGTCATAGAGTTCATTCACCCTGGTTGGCTAATGAAGTGGAGACCTGAACGGGAAGTACTTTGTTTCAGATTGTGCAGCTAATTTCTAGCAGAGATGGGAGTAGAACCCTGACCCTCACTCTAGGCCAGGTGCAATTTTCATATAGGACATTGTGCCCCCCTTTCCTTCTCCTTATCTCTGGCCCCCATTCTTTGGGCTTTCTAGAAAGTAAAATTATTGGACATAAAATTATAAGCCATTAAATTCCAAGAAGCCCTGTTTAATCTGAGTTTTATTTTTTTAAGCAGATGGCAGCAGATACTAACCCCAGTTGCCTTAAACAATAGCCCATATCTTATTGATGGAAATTCTCCATGCCAATCTTTATTTAATTCACTGTTTCCTAGGATCCTCATCCTTTCCAGCTGGTTATTAATTATCAGGCAATATCCTCTTGAGCTGTCTCTACTTCTTAATTACCTTATTAATTGTATTCACATAAATTGATCTCTCTGACATTCTAACTCTGACTCACTGAGGAAATAAGCCTAATATTCACAAGAGACTCCAACAATCTCATGACCTTAACTTATTATTTCCATTATGCAGACTGATATCACTAGAAGCCAGATGAGACTGCTTTGCTGAACGGGTCTTTATCCTAATCATAATTGGAATGTCCTTTAACAATTCTCTCTTGCACACCTTTCTTGCTTATTCAGATACACATGAGACTTATCAGTTCATTTCCACCCTACCTGCACTCTTAAATCTTTAACAAAGAAGGAATTTCCTCCCTCATATTACCTTGCAGTAATCCTTTATTTGCAATTCAAGGCAATTATAGGAGAGTAAACATGACTGTGTTTTAGCTCTTGGGTTTTTACTGTAACACTGTACCCTAAGGGCCTGATGCCAATTAAACATTTAAAAACAATTTTTAATTCAAGTTTTTATATATAAAGATAGTCTCTTAAAGTGTGCTACTTGAGAACTCATTTTTTTTCCTTCATGATCAGGTACATTACTGTTAACCCCACCCTTTGGCCCTGGTGCCATTTAACTTCTATGAAGTGACAAGAGTAAACAGGTCCTTATGTAAAAGTTGGTCATTATGCCCTACAATTCCTTGGGTATTTGCATTAAAAATGCTTGATTGGCAGGAATTAGAACTGAACATGAGAATCTCTATGAAAAAAACAAACCTATGGAAAGAAGTTAGAGAATTCCTGTGCATGTTTATTTGCAGTTGTGGGAAAAGTCAGCTCCAAAATCTTAGAAGGAAGGATAATATAAATTCAAAATGCCAGTATTTTTCATGATGAGAAAAATGGGTCACTTGGATGCCATAAATGGACAGATTTTATTTTGGCTGGGGATTCAAAGATCCAATTGAATGGTCTACATGAGTGAGTCTCTCCATGTATCTATGCACTGCAGAACATTCACCAGCGATTCTCTCAGTTCAGTTGTTCAGTTGTGTCTGACTCTTTGTGACCCCATGGACTACAGCACACCAGGCCTCCCTGTCCATCACCAACTCCTGGAGCCTACTCAAACTCATGACCATCGAGTCGGTGATACCNGAGGAAATAAGCAAGAGACTCCAACAATCTCATGACCTTAACTTATTATTTCCATTATGCAGACTGATATCACTAGAAGCCAGATGAGACTGCTTTGCTGAACGGGTCTTTATCCTAATCATAATTGGAATGTCCTTTAACAATTCTCTCTTGCACACCTTTCTTGCTTATTCAGATACACATGAGACTTATCAGTTCATTTCCACCCTACCTGCACTCTTAAATCTTTAACAAAGAAGGAATTTCCTCCCTCATATTACCTTGCAGTAATCCTTTATTTGCAATTCAAGGCAATTATAGGAGAGTAAACATGACTGTGTTTTAGCTCTTGGGTTTTTACTGTAACACTGTACCCTAAGGGCCTGATGCCAATTAAACATTTAAAAACAATTTTTAATTCAAGTTTTTATATATAAAGATAGTCTCTTAAAGTGTGCTACTTGAGAACTCATTTTTTTTCCTTCATGATCAGGTACATTACTGTTAACCCCACCCTTTGGCCCTGGTGCCATTTAACTTCTATGAAGTGACAAGAGTAAACAGGTCCTTATGTAAAAGTTGGTCATTATGCCCTACAATTCCTTGGGTATTTGCATTAAAAATGCTTGATTGGCAGGAATTAGAACTGAACATGAGAATCTCTATGAAAAAAACAAACCTATGGAAAGAAGTTAGAGAATTCCTGTGCATGTTTATTTGCAGTTGTGGGAAAAGTCAGCTCCAAAATCTTAGAAGGAAGGATAATATAAATTCAAAATGCCAGTATTTTTCATGATGAGAAAAATGGGTCACTTGGATGCCATAAATGGACAGATTTTATTTTGGCTGGGGATTCAAAGATCCAATTGAATGGTCTACATGAGTGAGTCTCTCCATGTATCTATGCACTGCAGAACATTCACCAGCGATTCTCTCAGTTCAGTTGTTCAGTTGTGTCTGACTCTTTGTGACCCCATGGACTACAGCACACCAGGCCTCCCTGTCCATCACCAACTCCTGGAGCCTACTCAAACTCATGACCATCGAGTCGGTGATACCATCCAACCATCCCATCCTCTGTCGGCCCCTTCTCCTTCTGCCTTCAGTCTTTCCCAGCATCAGGATCTTTTCCAACCAGTCAGTTCTTCACATCAGGGGGCCAAAGTATTGGAGCTTCAGCTTCAACATCAGTCTTTCCAACAAATATTCAGGACTAATTTCCTTTAGGATGGACCAATTTGATCTCCATTCAGTCCAAGGGACTCTCAATAGTCTTCTCCAACACCACAGTTCAAAAGCATCAATTTTTCAGCACTCAGCTTTCTTTATGGTCCAACTCTCATATCCATACATGACAGCTGGAAAAACCATAGCTTTGAATATATGGACCTTGTTAGCAAAGTAATGTCTCAACTTTTTAATATGCTATCTAGGTTTGTCATAGCTTTTCTTCCAAGGAGCAAGCATCTTTTAATTTCATGGCTACAATAACAATCTGCAGTGATTTTGGAGCCCAAGAAAATAAAGTCTGTCACTGTTTCCATTGTTTCCCCATTTATTTACCATGAAGTGAAAGTTATGAGCAACCTAGATAGCATATTGAAAAGCAGAGACATTACTTTGCCAACAAAGGTCCGTCTAGTCAAGGCTATGGTTTTTCCAGTGGTCATGTATAGATATGAGAGTTGGACTGTGAAGAAGACTGAGTGCCGAAGAATTGATGCTTTTGAACTGTGGTGTTGGAGAAGACTTGAGAGTCCCTTGGACTGCAAGGAGATCCAACCAGTCCATTCTAAAGGAGATCAGCCCTGGGTGTTCTTTGGAAGGAATGATGCTAAAGCTGAAACTCCAGTATTTTGGCCACCTCATGAGAAGAGTTGACTCGTTGGAAAAGATTCTGATGCTGGGAGGGATTGGGGGCAGGAGGAGAAGGGGACGACAGAGGATGAGATGGCTGGATGGCATCACCGACTCAATGGATGTGAGTTTGAGTGAACTCTGGAAGTTGGTGATGGACAGGGAGGCCTGGCCTGCTGCAATTCATGGGGTCGCAAAGAGTCAGACACGACTGAATGACTGAACTGAACTGAACTGATGGGACCAGATACCATGATCATTTTTTTTTTCCTATAAAAATACCCCAAGATGTTTTTAATTTATAGACAAGCATATGTTAAAATGTATACAGAAAACCAAAGGAAAAATTGACATGGGAAGCTAAATCAATTTTTAAAACTATTAAGAAAATAGAAGTACTTTATTCATTAAAGAAGTACTTTAATGATAGCTATAGTATTCAAGATAATGTGGTATTGCTGCTGCTAAGTCACTTCAGTCGTGTCCGACTCTGTGCAACCCCACAGTCGGCAGCCCACCAGGCTCCCCCATCCCTGGGATTCTCCAGGCAACAATACTGGAGTGGGTTGCCATTTCCTTCTCCAATGTGGTATTAGCAGAGGTTTAAATACACAGATCAATAGGATAACATAAAGAACTCAGAAACAGACCAAAATTTAATATGCCCAACAGATTTTTTTTTCAACTAAGTTCAATTTAATAAAGGCAGAATAGTCTGCAACTATTCAAATGGTGCTAGAACAACCAAACATCCCTAGGCAAAAAAAAAAAAACAAAAACCAACCAAACAAACAAACACCTACTACCTAAACTGCAAATGGTTAATACAAAAAGTAACTCAACATGTATCAGAGATTTAAGAACCTGGAGCTTGCTGAAGACTTCTTAGATAAGACATGAAAAACCATGAAGAGGAGCCTTCACAATAATGCCATCAGTTAACACAGCAGAAATGACATGGCCGATGATGGCCATACAAAACTAGGCATGTAATCACTGTAAGACCCCAAGAAGGGTTCAGAGTGAATACATGATTATTTTTATGTCTTTCTGTACAGTATATTTCTTAACGTGAGGTAATGCTATCACATGTTGCCTAAAAAAATGCAAGGAAGGAATCTCAAAACACCCTGCCAAACGATATTAGTCAGTAGTCCTCACACTGGGACTAAGTCAATGGCAACACTTTTGGAACTTACTGGTACCCATACTGACACACGCATTTCAACCATTAAAATTACAGTCGCTTTACTTGACAGGGAATTTTCACACAATCTTTTGTAAGACCGTAAATGAGATTCCTTCTCTGAAGGTACTGTTATCATTTAGCTTGAGTCAGCTGTATGTTTTGTTTTGTTGTGGCTGCAGTTCAACCTCGAGAAAATCACTGAAGTGTTCCTGAAGCCTCTCTAAGGAGGAATCAAAGGGAAGAACTGGGATTCATCTGGGAAGTTACGCTGTCCTCCTCACCCAACAGACAAAAAAAAAAAAAAAAAAAGTAGATTGAGTGTCAGTGTTGGCTGGTTAAAGACACATGACACATGATGTTTCAAAAATATCAGTTATTTCAGTAAAATGGGTTCATTCATACATTTATCTTTATCTCCTTAAATATGAGAGTGTATCATAAGCCAAGCCTTCCTATTTCTCATAAAGACACATGCTTGACTCTTTGCGACCCCACGGACCATAGCCTGCCAGGCTCCCCTGTCCATGAAATTCTCCAGACAAGAATACTGGAGTGGGTTGCCAGTTTCTGCTCCATATCTTCATTTTTTGAATGCTTAAAGCCACCTTTTTTATGCTCCTCTTTCACGTTCATCAAGAGACTCTTTAGTTCCTCTTCTCTTTCTGCCTAAGGGTGGTGTCATCTGCATATCTGAGGTGATTGATATTTCTCCCGGCAGTCTTGATTCCAGCTTGTGCTTCCTCCAGCCCAGCGTTTCTCATGATGTACTCTGCATATAAGTTAAATAAGCAGGGTGACAGTATACAGCCTCAGCGTATTCCTTTCCCAATTTGGAACTAGTCCGTTCTGTTACGGCTTCTAACTGTTGCTTCTTGACCTGCATACATATTTCTCAGAAGGCAGCTTTTTCTAACTCAAGGGAACTGTGAACCATGTCTTGTAGGGCCACCCAAGATGGACATGGTCATGGTGGAGAGTTCTTACAAAATGTGGTCCATTAGAGAAGGGAATGGCAAACCTTGTCAGTATTCTTGCCTTGAGAACCCCATGAACAGTATGAAAAGGCAAAAAGATAGGACACTAAAAGAGATTCTATGGCTACCACTATCTCAAATTACTCCCCATTGAATTTCTCACCTTTTTCCTGCCTTACCCATTCACTCGAGTGTCCTCCTTCCACCCTTCCCCTCTCCCTATCACCTGGAAAACCCCTTCTTTTGTTCAGTCATTAAGTTCACTTCTCTTGACTTGGCCTCCTTATTACTTTTCTTCCTTAACTGGTTTCTTCTGGTCCTGCTGCCTCAGCCCAGATCCTCATCCTCTCTTTCCTGATCTATTGCAATAGTCTCTCCTGCGGCATCTCATCTCCCTTTGGATGATTTGCTTACAAAGCTTTCCATGACAAGTCTCACTAGTCTTCTATTTCTACGCCAACACTTTAGCCAGGTTGAACTACTCACGTGTCCCCAAAACTCCTGTGTGATTTTATATCCCATCCCTTTGAATCTTTCTTTTCTCTTTTCTTGGAGTATCATTCCCACCAAGTTTTATCTGTCAGACTCATACTCATACTCATACTTCCAGACCCAGTTCAAGCATCCAGACGGACTGGGACCCCAAACAGAGTGGATCATTCTCATCTTTGAGCCCCCTCTTTAATTTGTACATACTTATTAGCTGTATGGCAACCATTTGTGTCTTGTATTTCCTTTGAGAATGTTAAGTCTTCAGAGGCAGGAAGGATGACTTTTCTTTTTTCCATCTTTCGCTTCTGGTATATTATGGAGCACACGATAGGTTCCCAGTGGAGATTATTGGAATGAATGAGTCTAGAATTTCTTGAGATTCCTTCAAGTTCCACTCTTATATTATTCATGACTTTGTACTTATTTTTGATGTCAACATTGATTCAGATGTCAGGGGCCAGCTTCTTGCCAAGCCATTTGTTTTTGCTAGCTTGCTTGCAAGTCTGCTCTTTCTCTGCAATGGTTGAGGCTGGGCTGGAGGAGAAGCAGTCAAGTCGTGCAATGAGAACGGGAGAATGCACCTTCCGATGCAGTGTAGTGTAAGGGGCAAGGGGATGGCTTTGGAGTAAAATTGATCTCAGCTTAAATTTCACTTCTGCCCCTTGTTCCATGTGTAACTTTGGACAAGGTTAATTGACTTCTCTGAGCTTCAGATTTGTTATCCATAAGATGGTAATAACACCTGCCTCCCAGTTTTCTTCTGAAGAGGAAATGAGACATGTGGACGGCACGTATGCTAGTCCTTGGCATGTAATAAATTCTCAGTAAATGACAGTTGTTATCATTACCACCATGTTGTAAAATCCTCCATAGCACATAGGCAGGTTGAAGTGCAATACTTCCTTCTGGCCGCCAAGGGATTCCTCTTCAAAAATAAGAGTACTGCCAGGATCCTCATCCAAACCATAGGACAACAGAAGTAGCTGAGAAACAGTTTTGTCAGCTCTCCTAAGGATGACCAGTGTCATTCTTTGCATAGGGGAGTTGTTAGTTAATCCATTATGTATAGAGAGTGCCTTTAGGTGTGAATTCTCTTCCTTTTAAAAAAGGCACGGTGACCCCCTCCTCTCCATCCCCCCCCTCACACAC
>SJYW01028303.1:6034-36260 GCA_006410735.1 Raphicerus campestris | reverse complement strand
AGTGAACTCTGGAAGTTGGTGATGGACAGGGAGGCCTGGCCTGCTGCAATTCATGGGGTCGCAAAGAGTCAGACACGACTGAATGACTGAACTGAACTGAACTGATGGGACCAGATACCATGATCATTTTTTTTTTCCTATAAAAATACCCCAAGATGTTTTTAATTTATAGACAAGCATATGTTAAAATGTATACAGAAAACCAAAGGAAAAATTGACATGGGAAGCTAAATCAATTTTTAAAACTATTAAGAAAATAGAAGTACTTTATTCATTAAAGAAGTACTTTAATGATAGCTATAGTATTCAAGATAATGTGGTATTGCTGCTGCTAAGTCACTTCAGTCGTGTCCGACTCTGTGCAACCCCACAGTCGGCAGCCCACCAGGCTCCCCCATCCCTGGGATTCTCCAGGCAACAATACTGGAGTGGGTTGCCATTTCCTTCTCCAATGTGGTATTAGCAGAGGTTTAAATACACAGATCAATAGGATAACATAAAGAACTCAGAAACAGACCAAAATTTAATATGCCCAACAGATTTTTTTTTCAACTAAGTTCAATTTAATAAAGGCAGAATAGTCTGCAACTATTCAAATGGTGCTAGAACAACCAAACATCCCTAGGCAAAAAAAAAAAAACAAAAACCAACCAAACAAACAAACACCTACTACCTAAACTGCAAATGGTTAATACAAAAAGTAACTCAACATGTATCAGAGATTTAAGAACCTGGAGCTTGCTGAAGACTTCTTAGATAAGACATGAAAAACCATGAAGAGGAGCCTTCACAATAATGCCATCAGTTAACACAGCAGAAATGACATGGCCGATGATGGCCATACAAAACTAGGCATGTAATCACTGTAAGACCCCAAGAAGGGTTCAGAGTGAATACATGATTATTTTTATGTCTTTCTGTACAGTATATTTCTTAACGTGAGGTAATGCTATCACATGTTGCCTAAAAAAATGCAAGGAAGGAATCTCAAAACACCCTGCCAAACGATATTAGTCAGTAGTCCTCACACTGGGACTAAGTCAATGGCAACACTTTTGGAACTTACTGGTACCCATACTGACACACGCATTTCAACCATTAAAATTACAGTCGCTTTACTTGACAGGGAATTTTCACACAATCTTTTGTAAGACCGTAAATGAGATTCCTTCTCTGAAGGTACTGTTATCATTTAGCTTGAGTCAGCTGTATGTTTTGTTTTGTTGTGGCTGCAGTTCAACCTCGAGAAAATCACTGAAGTGTTCCTGAAGCCTCTCTAAGGAGGAATCAAAGGGAAGAACTGGGATTCATCTGGGAAGTTACGCTGTCCTCCTCACCCAACAGACAAAAAAAAAAAAAAAAAAAGTAGATTGAGTGTCAGTGTTGGCTGGTTAAAGACACATGACACATGATGTTTCAAAAATATCAGTTATTTCAGTAAAATGGGTTCATTCATACATTTATCTTTATCTCCTTAAATATGAGAGTGTATCATAAGCCAAGCCTTCCTATTTCTCATAAAGACACATGCTTGACTCTTTGCGACCCCACGGACCATAGCCTGCCAGGCTCCCCTGTCCATGAAATTCTCCAGACAAGAATACTGGAGTGGGTTGCCAGTTTCTGCTCCATATCTTCATTTTTTGAATGCTTAAAGCCACCTTTTTTATGCTCCTCTTTCACGTTCATCAAGAGACTCTTTAGTTCCTCTTCTCTTTCTGCCTAAGGGTGGTGTCATCTGCATATCTGAGGTGATTGATATTTCTCCCGGCAGTCTTGATTCCAGCTTGTGCTTCCTCCAGCCCAGCGTTTCTCATGATGTACTCTGCATATAAGTTAAATAAGCAGGGTGACAGTATACAGCCTCAGCGTATTCCTTTCCCAATTTGGAACTAGTCCGTTCTGTTACGGCTTCTAACTGTTGCTTCTTGACCTGCATACATATTTCTCAGAAGGCAGCTTTTTCTAACTCAAGGGAACTGTGAACCATGTCTTGTAGGGCCACCCAAGATGGACATGGTCATGGTGGAGAGTTCTTACAAAATGTGGTCCATTAGAGAAGGGAATGGCAAACCTTGTCAGTATTCTTGCCTTGAGAACCCCATGAACAGTATGAAAAGGCAAAAAGATAGGACACTAAAAGAGATTCTATGGCTACCACTATCTCAAATTACTCCCCATTGAATTTCTCACCTTTTTCCTGCCTTACCCATTCACTCGAGTGTCCTCCTTCCACCCTTCCCCTCTCCCTATCACCTGGAAAACCCCTTCTTTTGTTCAGTCATTAAGTTCACTTCTCTTGACTTGGCCTCCTTATTACTTTTCTTCCTTAACTGGTTTCTTCTGGTCCTGCTGCCTCAGCCCAGATCCTCATCCTCTCTTTCCTGATCTATTGCAATAGTCTCTCCTGCGGCATCTCATCTCCCTTTGGATGATTTGCTTACAAAGCTTTCCATGACAAGTCTCACTAGTCTTCTATTTCTACGCCAACACTTTAGCCAGGTTGAACTACTCACGTGTCCCCAAAACTCCTGTGTGATTTTATATCCCATCCCTTTGAATCTTTCTTTTCTCTTTTCTTGGAGTATCATTCCCACCAAGTTTTATCTGTCAGACTCATACTCATACTCATACTTCCAGACCCAGTTCAAGCATCCAGACGGACTGGGACCCCAAACAGAGTGGATCATTCTCATCTTTGAGCCCCCTCTTTAATTTGTACATACTTATTAGCTGTATGGCAACCATTTGTGTCTTGTATTTCCTTTGAGAATGTTAAGTCTTCAGAGGCAGGAAGGATGACTTTTCTTTTTTCCATCTTTCGCTTCTGGTATATTATGGAGCACACGATAGGTTCCCAGTGGAGATTATTGGAATGAATGAGTCTAGAATTTCTTGAGATTCCTTCAAGTTCCACTCTTATATTATTCATGACTTTGTACTTATTTTTGATGTCAACATTGATTCAGATGTCAGGGGCCAGCTTCTTGCCAAGCCATTTGTTTTTGCTAGCTTGCTTGCAAGTCTGCTCTTTCTCTGCAATGGTTGAGGCTGGGCTGGAGGAGAAGCAGTCAAGTCGTGCAATGAGAACGGGAGAATGCACCTTCCGATGCAGTGTAGTGTAAGGGGCAAGGGGATGGCTTTGGAGTAAAATTGATCTCAGCTTAAATTTCACTTCTGCCCCTTGTTCCATGTGTAACTTTGGACAAGGTTAATTGACTTCTCTGAGCTTCAGATTTGTTATCCATAAGATGGTAATAACACCTGCCTCCCAGTTTTCTTCTGAAGAGGAAATGAGACATGTGGACGGCACGTATGCTAGTCCTTGGCATGTAATAAATTCTCAGTAAATGACAGTTGTTATCATTACCACCATGTTGTAAAATCCTCCATAGCACATAGGCAGGTTGAAGTGCAATACTTCCTTCTGGCCGCCAAGGGATTCCTCTTCAAAAATAAGAGTACTGCCAGGATCCTCATCCAAACCATAGGACAACAGAAGTAGCTGAGAAACAGTTTTGTCAGCTCTCCTAAGGATGACCAGTGTCATTCTTTGCATAGGGGAGTTGTTAGTTAATCCATTATGTATAGAGAGTGCCTTTAGGTGTGAATTCTCTTCCTTTTAAAAAAGGCACGGTGACCCCCTCCTCTCCATCCCCCCCCTCACACACACTGACCTAAATTTGGCAGGATATTAGGCTTGCTGTTGTTGTTCAGTCGCTCAGTTGTGTCTGACTCTTTGTGACCCCGTGGACTGCAGCCCGCCAGGCCTCCCTGTCCATCACCATCTCCCAGAGATTGCTCAAACTCAATGTCCATTGAGTCAGTGATGCCATCCAACCATCTCATCCTCTGTCGTCCCCCTTCTCCTTCTGCCTTCAATCTTTCCCAGCATCAGGGTCTTTTCTAATGAGTTGGCTATTAGTCTGGGAATGTATTTTTTAGGATCAGTAATGAAGTCTTCAAGACACTTAAGAACATCTCTGATTAGCCAAAATAAAAGACAGAGTTTTCTTTATATTCATTTTTTTCACTGTTTTGGGCCTCTAAAGTAGAGGAAAACAGTTCTGTAGTCAAAGAAACCACTGGGCCAGAACCTGGAAGACCAGGCTCATGAATAACTCTGGGGATAACTTAGGATGGTTACTTACACAGGCACTGAGAGCATCCGTATCTCTAGAATGGGGATAAGAGCCATCCCATTGATCTCACCAGTTCTTGCCAGTTTTAAATTGCATCATGTGTGATGAAAGTGTTTGATGATTTATAAGTGACGTGCAGATCCTGGTTACTTTGATGATGGTTTTTCTGCTTTACTGCCATCCTACTTCCTTCACCAGATGGCACTGATCAGCCCAGATATCTAACAGCAGTACAGCTGGTTCAGAAATGAGGAAGTGAGTGGCTTTGCTTAGAACTGCCCAACTTTTGTCTGTTCTCTTTCTGTCTTCTGCTCTTGTGCTTTGGGGTTTCCCAAGGTATTTTCATTGACTACTGAAGATTTATTCATATGATCCCAGCTACTATTTCTAACTACTTTTCTGAAAAATGTTAACGTCTCAAAGCATCTGTCAGCTCTGTCAGACCAATACCAAGCTATGAGACCAAACAGAATACCCCAGGAGGCCCAGATGAGTCTTAATATGTGCTGAATGGAATTATCTTTTTTCATTTGTCTTTGCAGGTTAGACACATGAGTGACTTAGTATTATTTCCCTTTGTGGATGTGAGCTGAACTGCTTTACAAAACTGAGTATTTGGTACTAACCCATTGCTGGGACAAAAGTTACATTGCCTCTAACTCTGACTTATGACTAGAGTTATGTCTTACCTACTCTCAGAAAAAAATCTGGCCCTTTATTCCAGCCAAATTGATCTATATTCACCAACTTCCAAGATGCCATTTCCTGCTTTTTCATTTTTGCTTGTCTTGGCTTTCCACTTGGTAACCCCTACATTTCCTCTCTCACCATGGAAAAATGAAACTCAACATGAAGTTGTCAATTAATGCTCTGCCTCATCAATGCTTCTTGACTCCTCCAGCCCCTATTTGAATTTCTCTCTCCTCATATTGTTCATTAGCCCTATTATACATTTTAGGAATTATTGCTCCAAGTCCCATTGGTAACTCATTTGGTAATGTTTAAAATAATTTTATGAGTTCTTTCTCTCTAGCTCACATGGCAAGAATCATATCTTAAATTTTATTTCTCAGTATAGAATTCTAGCTGGTCTTATATTATTACAGTAGATTATTATGAAATAATTAATACTTACTGTAGACTATTACTATATTATTATTAATACCTGTAGATTCACTGTTACTAACTGAAGATCTAATGGGGACTATATATATGGATATGGATATATGCATATGCATGTGTATATGTCTATGTACATGCATATGTATATGTGGGGCTGCAGTTGGCTTCACTATTGCATTAGGGAAAGAAATGCTCCCCAAACAATGTGACAATGTGTGTACTTTTGAATCAGTATAAGTTGTGAATTTAAAAATTGTATGCATGTCAGCATATTATCTGTTTTAATATTTTGACTCAACCACAAAGCTTGCTCTTATTAGAGTTTAACATATGAAACTGTTAAACTCTCTAATAAACTGTCCCTTTCTGGCTCCCTCAGGATAATGCTGAACAAACAAATGGGCCTTCCTTGGAGAAGAGCCCTGCTCCTGCTGGCAGAGGTTGTAAGTTTTCCTGGTGACCCCGCAAGAATCTAGTCTCCACTGCCCCGTTTCCCTGCGAGCCTCTATTTAAGAATGATAATGGGGAAGTCTGTCTTCGTTACCTGCCTTTGGATGCCCCATAACCAGCAGCACCGGCACAGTGAGTTCAGGCCTCTCTCCACGCTCCTAGAGTCTCCTCCCCCTAGCAGGGCTTCAGGGGCCATTGGCATGACCTAACCATTTCAGCTATGCCACACTAAAATGCTTCTGTGCAGCAATAAACCCGTCAACAACGTGAGAAGGCAACCCACAGCATGGGAGAAAATATCTGCAACTTTTCATCTGACAAGGGGTTAACATCTAAAATATGTAAATATATATAAAAGGTATATGAATATACAAGGAACTCATCCAACTGGGTAACAACAACAAAAAACTCCAACACTCCAATTTAAAAAGTGGGCAAAAAACGGAATAGACAGTTTTTTAAAAAAAGACACACAGATGACTAACAGGTAAATGAAAAGGTACTAATCGTTGCTGCTGCTGCTGCTGCTAAGTCGCTTCAGTTGTGTCAGACTCTACGCGACCCCATAGATGGCAGAAATACAAATCAAGACCACAGTGAGGTATTAGCTCACACTTGGAGGACATTAGGCTGACTGCAATAAGTCAGAGAAAGACAAATACTGTATGATCTCACTTATATGTATAATCTAAAATATCAAACTTATAAATACAAAGAGTAGATTGCTGGTTGCCAGAGTCAGGGAGTAGTAGTTGGGGGAAGTGGATGAAGGTGATCAAAATGTACAAAATTTAGTTGTAAGATGAAGTTCTGGAAATAAGATAGACAGCATGGTGACTATAGCTAACAGTAATGTATTGTATATTTGAAAGGTGCTAAGGGAGTAGATCTTAAAAGTTCTCATAAAGGAAAAAAATTATACCTATGTGAGGTTATAGATTTTAAAATATATATATGT
This sequence comes from Raphicerus campestris, assembly GCA_006410735.1. Classification (NCBI taxonomy): domain Eukaryota; kingdom Metazoa; phylum Chordata; class Mammalia; order Artiodactyla; family Bovidae; genus Raphicerus; species Raphicerus campestris. The sequence continues at coordinate 29,588 of SJYW01028303.1, read as the reverse complement.
AAAATCATTATGTTGTATGCCATACACTTATACAATGCTGTGGTGGTGGTGGGGGTGGGAAAGTCNATTATTATGAAATAATTAATACTTACTGTAGACTATTACTATATTATTATTAATACCTGTAGATTCACTGTTACTAACTGAAGATCTAATGGGGACTATATATATGGATATGGATATATGCATATGCATGTGTATATGTCTATGTACATGCATATGTATATGTGGGGCTGCAGTTGGCTTCACTATTGCATTAGGGAAAGAAATGCTCCCCAAACAATGTGACAATGTGTGTACTTTTGAATCAGTATAAGTTGTGAATTTAAAAATTGTATGCATGTCAGCATATTATCTGTTTTAATATTTTGACTCAACCACAAAGCTTGCTCTTATTAGAGTTTAACATATGAAACTGTTAAACTCTCTAATAAACTGTCCCTTTCTGGCTCCCTCAGGATAATGCTGAACAAACAAATGGGCCTTCCTTGGAGAAGAGCCCTGCTCCTGCTGGCAGAGGTTGTAAGTTTTCCTGGTGACCCCGCAAGAATCTAGTCTCCACTGCCCCGTTTCCCTGCGAGCCTCTATTTAAGAATGATAATGGGGAAGTCTGTCTTCGTTACCTGCCTTTGGATGCCCCATAACCAGCAGCACCGGCACAGTGAGTTCAGGCCTCTCTCCACGCTCCTAGAGTCTCCTCCCCCTAGCAGGGCTTCAGGGGCCATTGGCATGACCTAACCATTTCAGCTATGCCACACTAAAATGCTTCTGTGCAGCAATAAACCCGTCAACAACGTGAGAAGGCAACCCACAGCATGGGAGAAAATATCTGCAACTTTTCATCTGACAAGGGGTTAACATCTAAAATATGTAAATATATATAAAAGGTATATGAATATACAAGGAACTCATCCAACTGGGTAACAACAACAAAAAACTCCAACACTCCAATTTAAAAAGTGGGCAAAAAACGGAATAGACAGTTTTTTAAAAAAAGACACACAGATGACTAACAGGTAAATGAAAAGGTACTAATCGTTGCTGCTGCTGCTGCTGCTAAGTCACTTCAGTTGTGTCAGACTCTACGCGACCCCATAGATGGCAGAAATACAAATCAAGACCACAGTGAGGTATTAGCTCACACTTGGAGGACATTAGGCTGACTGCAATAAGTCAGAGAAAGACAAATACTGTATGATCTCACTTATATGTATAATCTAAAATATCAAACTTATAAATACAAAGAGTAGATTGCTGGTTGCCAGAGTCAGGGAGTAGTAGTTGGGGGAAGTGGATGAAGGTGATCAAAATGTACAAAATTTAGTTGTAAGATGAAGTTCTGGAAATAAGATAGACAGCATGGTGACTATAGCTAACAGTAATGTATTGTATATTTGAAAGGTGCTAAGGGAGTAGATCTTAAAAGTTCTCATAAAGGAAAAAAATTATACCTATGTGAGGTTATAGATTTTAAAATATATATATGTAAAATCATTATGTTGTATGCCATACACTTATACAATGCTGTGGTGGTGGTGGGGGTGGGAAAGTCGCTCAGTTGTGTCCGACTCTTTGCGACCCCGTGGACTGTAGCCTACCAGGCTCCTCCATCCATGGGATTCTCCAGGCAAGAATACTGGAGTGGGGTGCCACAATACTATGAGTCAGTTATATATATCAGTAAAACTGGAAAAAAAGAGATACCCAATGCTTTAAATTAGCTGTTAGAAAAATGATCTTTTTTATTTATTTTCGGGTCTCTTGAATTATTTGGTTCTTGCTGTTAGTAAAATATCAGCTCATAATACATTAATTGAGTACCTGTTAAATGCAAGATAGTTCATTGAAAGAATATTAGATCTGAAGTCAGAGACAAATTACTTAAAGCTGCCACACTAAAAATTTTGCTTTTTTGAGAAACTCTATGCAGGTCAGAAAGCAACAGTTAGAACTGGACATGGAACAACAGACAGGTTCCAAATAGGAAAAGGAGTACATCAAGGCTGTATATTGTCACCCTGCTTCTTTAACTTCTATGCAGAGTACATCATGAGAAACGTTGGGCTGGAAAAAGCACAAGCTGGATCAAGATTGCCGGGAGAAATATCAATAACCTCAGATATGCAGATGACACCACCCTTATGGCAGAAAGTGAAGAGGAACTAAAAAGCCTCTGGATGCAAGTGAAAGAGGAGAGTGAAAAAGTTGGCTTAAAGCTCAACATTCAGAAAACGAAAATCATGGCATCTGATCCCATCACTTCATGGGAAATAGATGGGGAAACAGTGGAAACAGTGTCAGACTTTATTTTTTGGGGTCTCCAAAATCATTTCAGATTGTGATTGCAGCCATGAAATTAAAAGACGCTTACTCCTTGGAAGAAAAGTTATGACCACCCTTTATAGCATATTCAAAAGCGGAGACATTACTTTGCCAACAAAGGTCCATCTAGACAAGGCTATGGTTTTTCCTGTGGTCATGTACAGATGTGAGTTGGACTGTGAAGAAAGCTGAGTGCTGAAGAATTGATGCTTTTGAACTGTGGTGTTGGAGAAGACTCTTGAGAGTCCCTTGGACTGCAAGGAGATCCAACCAGTCCATCCTAAAGGAGATCAGCCCTGGGTGTTCTTTGGAAGGAATGATGCCAAAGCTGACACTCCAGTACTTTGGCCACCTCATGCGAAGAGCTGACTCATTGGAAAAGACTCTGATGCTGGGAGGGATTGGGGGCAGGAGGAAAAGGGGACGACAGAGGATGAGATGGCTGGATGGCATCACGGACTCGATGGACATGAGTCTGAGTGAACTCCGGGAGATGGTGATGGATAGGGAGGCCTGGCGTGCTGTGATTCATGGGGTTGCAAAGGGTCAGACACGACTGAGCGACTGAACTGAACTGAACTGATTCATATTGTTTGTTTCCTCATCTTTATAATGTACCTAGTATTAATTCTTAACTCTGTTGTCAACACTGTTGAAAATAACTATATCAAAACATTGTGTGTGCTCAGTCATGTCTGGCTCTTTGCAACTCCATGGACTATAGCCTACCAGGCTATTGTTAAAACATAAATTGCTGATTAGGTTGCTAGCTTATTCAAGGTAAATTCAAATCACAAGTATGGCATACTGGAACCTCCATTATCTAATACAAAAAAATATGTTAAGTACCATTCTTACCCAAATTCCTGTCTCTACCTGTTCCTCTAGTTATAACCAATTGCTTTCAGTGGCTTCAATATGCTTACACTTTGTTTTAATTTTTCCTTTTTATTCTGATGAATCTTTTCTTTGGTGTATAGTTGATTTACAATGTTGTGTTTGCTTCTGCTGTAAAGTGAGTCAGTAATACATACACATTATCCACTCTTTTCTAGACTCTGTTTCCATACACGTCATCACAGAGTGTTGAATAGGGTTCCCTGTGATATTCAGTAGGTTCTTATTAGGGGAAATGATCTTTTAAATTGGTATATTCTCTAGGAAAAGCCTGGGAACTTTGAATTGAAAAATAAATAAAAATGTTATAAAGCTGGTGAAATCAGAGTTTCCCTTGGGTTTGTGGGGATAAGGACCATCCTTAGTCTCAGACCCTTGGTTGAAATTCACTCAAGAGTAACCACTAGACTCTGTCCTTGTGAGAGGCTGAGCAGCTGACATGAACGCTTCTTCCATCCACTCCTAAACTCATAGGAAATTGTAAACTTTAACATTGAAACCCTTTACCTATGAGCCACCAGGGAAGCCCATTTAAACTCTAGTAGTTGTCAAACTTCCTTGACATAAAGTAGCCTTTGCCAAACTATACTATTTTTAATATATAATAATATTATTTATAGAAAAATAATAATATAAAAAGATTAGAAATAACCTAAATATCCAGCAATTGGGAATTGGTTAAATTATGATATTAATATATCCAGACTGATGACTATTGTGATTATATGCTCAGAAGATTANACAGTTAGAACTGGACATGGAACAACAGACAGGTTCCAAATAGGAAAAGGAGTACATCAAGGCTGTATATTGTCACCCTGCTTCTTTAACTTCTATGCAGAGTACATCATGAGAAACGTTGGGCTGGAAAAAGCACAAGCTGGATCAAGATTGCCGGGAGAAATATCAATAACCTCAGATATGCAGATGACACCACCCTTATGGCAGAAAGTGAAGAGGAACTAAAAAGCCTCTGGATGCAAGTGAAAGAGGAGAGTGAAAAAGTTGGCTTAAAGCTCAACATTCAAAAAACGAAAATCATGGCATCTGATCCCATCACTTCATGGGAAATAGATGGGGAAACAGTGGAAACAGTGTCAGACTTTATTTTTTGGGGTCTCCAAAATCATTTCAGATTGTGATTGCAGCCATGAAATTAAAAGACGCTTACTCCTTGGAAGAAAAGTTATGACCACCCTTTATAGCATATTCAAAAGCGGAGACATTACTTTGCCAACAAAGGTCCATCTAGACAAGGCTATGGTTTTTCCTGTGGTCATGTACAGATGTGAGTTGGACTGTGAAGAAAGCTGAGTGCTGAAGAATTGATGCTTTTGAACTGTGGTGTTGGAGAAGACTCTTGAGAGTCCCTTGGACTGCAAGGAGATCCAACCAGTCCATCCTAAAGGAGATCAGCCCTGGGTGTTCTTTGGAAGGAATGATGCCAAAGCTGACACTCCAGTACTTTGGCCACCTCATGCGAAGAGCTGACTCATTGGAAAAGACTCTGATGCTGGGAGGGATTGGGGGCAGGAGGAAAAGGGGACGACAGAGGATGAGATGGCTGGATGGCATCACGGACTCGATGGACATGAGTCTGAGTGAACTCCGGGAGATGGTGATGGATAGGGAGGCCTGGCGTGCTGTGATTCATGGGGTTGCAAAGGGTCAGACACGACTGAGCGACTGAACTGAACTGAACTGATTCATATTGTTTGTTTCCTCATCTTTATAATGTACCTAGTATTAATTCTTAACTCTGTTGTCAACACTGTTGAAAATAACTATATCAAAACATTGTGTGTGCTCAGTCATGTCTGGCTCTTTGCAACTCCATGGACTATAGCCTACCAGGCTATTGTTAAAACATAAATTGCTGATTAGGTTGCTAGCTTATTCAAGGTAAATTCAAATCACAAGTATGGCATACTGGAACCTCCATTATCTAATACAAAAAAATATGTTAAGTACCATTCTTACCCAAATTCCTGTCTCTACCTGTTCCTCTAGTTATAACCAATTGCTTTCAGTGGCTTCAATATGCTTACACTTTGTTTTAATTTTTCCTTTTTATTCTGATGAATCTTTTCTTTGGTGTATAGTTGATTTACAATGTTGTGTTTGCTTCTGCTGTAAAGTGAGTCAGTAATACATACACATTATCCACTCTTTTCTAGACTCTGTTTCCATACACGTCATCACAGAGTGTTGAATAGGGTTCCCTGTGATATTCAGTAGGTTCTTATTAGGGGAAATGATCTTTTAAATTGGTATATTCTCTAGGAAAAGCCTGGGAACTTTGAATTGAAAAATAAATAAAAATGTTATAAAGCTGGTGAAATCAGAGTTTCCCTTGGGTTTGTGGGGATAAGGACCATCCTTAGTCTCACACCCTTGGTTGAAATTCACTCAAGAGTAACCACTAGACTCTGTCCTTGTGAGAGGCTGAGCAGCTGACATGAACGCTTCTTCCATCCACTCCTAAACTCATAGGAAATTGTAAACTTTAACATTGAAACCCTTTACCTATGAGCCACCAGGGAAGCCCATTTAAACTCTAGTAGTTGTCAAACTTCCTTGACATAAAGTAGCCTTTGCCAAACTATACTATTTTTAATATATAATAATATTATTTATAGAAAAATAATAATATAAAAAGATTAGAAATAACCTAAATATCCAGCAATTGGGAATTGGTTAAATTATGATATTAATATATCCAGACTGATGACTATTGTGATTATATGCTCAGAAGATTACTTTTTAAGAGATCTAATAATTTTGAAGATGACGGTGACAATCCAGAAACCTTTCTTTGTTAGCAAATAATTCCTGAGGTATTTGCTCTTTCCCATTCATGGAAGGGTTTCTTTCTCCCTTCCTCTAAGATTAATCCCAAATGGTTATATAGCCAGCAGCCTGTGCTTTGTACAATAGGTTCTGCACAGAGGTTTGTTCAATTGAATACTATAAGACACATAACTATTTGTGAGTTGGCTTCAGAGATGTCTTGGTGTTTGAACATTTCTTTTTAAACACTGCTATGATCATTGAGGATGGACCGACTTGATTTCACAGTGAGTTAACCGTCTCTTGTCTTTTTCTCCAGAGTCTCAATTATTTTTGCCAATGAAAGATGAGTCAGGAGCACCTTTCTAATGCCAAATTGGCTAGAATGTCCCCTTTGGAGGTATTTTGCTCACTAGGTTGAGCTGTATGACGTTGCCAATGTTTGACCAGTGTTTATTTACAAAAATAGTAGTTTATATGGTTCACCCTAGGACATCTTTTCCCTCTGTGTCTGTTCAGTGTTAGCTGGGCCCTCACAGGTAGACACAAAAGAGACGCTTCTGCTGGCTTCCTCCCAGTTATGGCTCTGTGCCAACAGGAAGTGGGGGAGGGGTGATGCCAGCTAGCTTTCTCATTAGCTTATTAAGGACAGAGTGACTGTGGTGGTGTCTCCAAGGGGCTTCATTTGTTTTTATTCAATTGTGCCAGTTTGGGGTTTTTAATTACGGTATCTTTTTTTTTAATTACGGTGTTTTATTATTGCTTTTTCCCACCCCTGTCCTCCTCAATTCCCATTCAGATTTCCGACCCCTGTAGTTTCAGACAGTGATCAAAACTGTTTGGAAGAAGCCCCAGCCATAAGCATGGAGGCTTGCATCATTCTGGAGTTTCACTTGAAGCTGTCATGAGGATTTTCTTTTCTATCAAAGCTAATGAAAAGAATATGTGTTAAGAATTGTGCAAATCTAGTTTGTGAAGGGCCAAGAATTCTTTTATGAGTTATTGACATAAAACTAGTACACTTTTGTATTCTGCACACAAGATTCCTTTCTTTTGAGGAGAGATAGCTCATGACTTACGGATATGTAGACCCTGGAGTGACTTTGGGGAAAGGTGAACAAGCACCCTTAGGTGCTCAGGATTGGTGGTAGAAGGAAAACAATAACTTCTCTGCCTTCTGTGTTTTCTGTCATTCTGATCCATGGCTGTCTACTGCTTCCTCTGATTCTCTGCCTATTGCAGTAATAAGATACAAGATCAGAAATTGACCATATACATCATCTAGGACAGTGGTTATTAACAGTTTTTATTCAAATAAAAACTATAGATTCTTCTCTACCCAGAAAAAGTAAATTGTATATTCACTATATTTTGAACTTGTTTTAAGAACACGTATATTCATGCCTGGAAAATCCCATGGACCGATGAACCTGGTGGGTTATAGTCCATGGGGTTGCAAAGAGTCGGACATGACTGAGCGACTTCACACAGATCACATGCTGCTCTTATAGAATCTGTGAATTCTAGATTAAGAATTTGTGACTAAGGAGTCTGACTACTTTATTTACATGTGGTAAAACTGAGCACCAGGCAGATGCAGGAATAGAATAGAAGACTTTCAGTCATAAGTTGGAGAGAGGCTCAAGTTCTGTTCTATTTTCTCCACTTCTACTTCTCTTCTCTTTCTTTGAGTGTCAGGCTATAGGTCTCATTCTCTTTCCCTTGGGCTTCCCAGGTAGCTCAGTGGTAGAGAATCCACTTGCCAATGAAGAAAATGTGGGTTTGAACCCCGGGTTGGGAAGATCCCCTGGAGAAGGAAATGGAAACCCACTCCAGTATGCTTGCCTGGAGAACCCCATGGACAGAGGGGCCTGGCAGGTTACAGTCCATGGGATCACACAGAGTCAGACACGACTTGGCAACTGAAACAACAACAACTCCTTCTCTTCTCTACAGGCAGAGCCTCATAAAACCAAACTGGAGGAGGAGGGAGAAAAAACTGACAGACGGAGAGTTTTGTGGAATCTTCCCCATCCAAACTAGGAGATGCAGAGCCTACACCAAAAGCAGTAAAGAACTTGGTCAATTTGTTGAAAAAAATTCAGTTCTTTTAGCCAAAAAAAAAAAAAAAAAAAAAAAATCAAATTATTCATGTTTTTATTTCTCAGCTGGATCAACCAACTTGTGTTCTATTGTAGCCGATTTTCCTTATTTCTGCATATTCATCAGCACTGATATAGTTTTAGCGCTTCTTGCTTTTATTTATCTTCTCTTGAAAGAAACCAGCTGAAACAGAGGTCAGAGTTTAAGGAAATTATTTCCTTGACAACATTCAACATTTACTACATTTCAACTTTATCCCAGCACTGAACCGAGTTACTATCTCCGCCTGGTGGGTATGTAGACATAAATATCACTGATATGGAAGACTTTACGATGCGGAGGTTACTATGGACTAATCCTTGTCTAACTGGTTTTGCTTTTCCACCCTTAAATAATGAAGAGATGACAAGGAAAGGCAGGGGTATGGCCACACATGGGCCAATGTTTGTCCTATGTCTCAAGTGAAAATTAACGTGGCCTCCGGGTTTGGCATTCAACATGTCATTGGAAAAAGATGGAACAGTTACTCCTCATACTTTGCTATTCCTCTTGAAGGAGGGAGGCCTTTGGAACCAGAAGCCCCTCACGGCTCTTCGGTCACTGATTCTGTTAAGTGATTTGGGATGAAGGAGGCCCCAGAGTCCCCCAACTGTAATATGGGAAAATAAAATGTTGCTATCTGGAAAGTTAAACAAGAGATCAAGAAAGAGCCCCCTACAAGCACACACAACAGAAACAAACCTCTGGGGTGTCCACACCAAGTGGGCGAGTTCACACCGTGTATTATCTTATGCTACTTCAAACCTTGCATTTCTCTGGCACTCTCACACAGAAGACTGTAGCTAATGCTGGCCCCTGCTTGGGAAGGTCCTGGGTAGTGTTTCCCAGATTCAGGGCTGTTGTATATCACCTTCTTTTTTTTTTTGGTCAGAATAATGCTCTGAGTTGACTCAGACTTTTTTCCTTTTGAATAAATTTTCCCCTCATAAAGTGAAAATTTAGTATTGATTGTTATAATTAAAGGACTGAAAGGAGATCCAACCAGTCCATCCTAAAGGAAATCAGTCCTGAATATTCATCGGAAAGACTGATGCTGAAGCCGAAACTCCAATACTTTGGCCACCTGATGCAAAGAACTGACTCCTCAGGAAAGACCCTGATGCTGGGAAAGATTGAAGGTGGTAGCAGAAGGGGCTGACAGAGGATGAGATGGTTGAATGGCATCAGCGACTCAATGGGCATGAATTTGAGTAAACTCCGGGAGTTGGTGATGGACAGGGAGGCCTGGTGTGCTGCAATCCATGGGGTTGCAGAGTCGGACATTACTGAGTGACTGAACTGAACTGATAGACATGAAACTATTAAAATGAAAATCGTTGTGTACCCTTAAGATCATGTTGCATACAGAGCATGTTGACCCTCCCATGAGATACCCTGGTCGTGGAGATCCTAGACACCGAGGTGTAGGTCCCACCTGGGGATGGAACAATGGCAGGGAGTCTCTAGGAATGACGGCACTGGAGGGGTTTTATTTCTAGCTGCCAACAGGGAGAGGGTAAAAAAAAAAAAAAGCTGTCTTGCCTCACACAGCAAACTGACTTGGGTCCCTGCCAGTCCTGCCCAGCCTTTCTCCCTTCCCACCTAGCTCGGTCTCCAGGTTTGGGCGCCATCTGTGCCTTGAGCTTCAGCCATCGGGCTTCCTTTTGGCCACCAGCACTCACAGTGTAGATTTCCACTTTAGTTCTTGTTGTTTGGCCTTTCTCTCCTGAAGGACCCAGGGCTTGGGGTGCTAATTTTATTGGGGGAAGCCCTAGTCTTTTTCTAGCTTCTTTCCTTGCCGTTCCTTGATTCCATTCATATCGCAGCATCTGAGCATGGAGGGCCACTTTCCCCGGCCCTCTCTCAGCATGGAGCGCGACCCAGTTAACTGGAGGCTCCTCTGGCCCTGCGAGCTCTCCCAGGACTCAGCATGGGCCTGAGTTAGGGTGACCTGGACAGTGTGTTCTCGGTAGGGAGTTTAACCTGGGGCGGCGCCTGCTGTCCTCTGCACAGTCCGTTGAGGAGCTGTGCGTTTGGAAAAGAAGCTTGGAAAGAGAAAAGCCAGAATGAGCAGGCTTTTCCTGTTGATTTAAGGCTCCCTAGGTGTGTGGGCAAGTCCTGGCACTGCTCAGAGGCCTCCGTTGCCGCTGGTGGGAAGTGAAAGCCACGGAGGCCGAGGACTCAGCCTGGCGATGCGGTGGTCGCCTTGCTCCCTTTCTGTGCAGCACGCAGCCCTGGCCAGGGCTGTCAGGTGGGGCCAGAAACCAGGTCCAAAGCTGAGATGCCTGGAGGGAGCTGTGGGAAGGCAGCCGGAGAGCCCAAACTGGTGTCACTTTGCGTGGTGAGCCCTGAGGTCAAGGCAGCCTCGTGCAGGAGGACCACGGCGGGCGAAGGGGTGCTCGCAGCATGCTGGTGCCAAGAGGTGGGTGCTGGAAGGTTGAGGATAGAATGGATGAGACTAAACTGCTGAAGCGCTGTGGTGCTGGGTGGGCTTAGATAGAATCCTTAGCCTCTCTGAACTCTGTTCTCATTGGTAAATTATTATGTCTGCAAGAGATGCAGCAGAACCCAGACTGAGTTCAGCAGATCTTTTCCAATATCAGCATTCTTTGAATGGATTTTATGTGACTCAGACCCTTCATTCAGCATGTATTCCATGTTCTCCTCACTTTGAGCAAACTTTGTCTTCTTTGTCAAGAAAATAGCGATGTGTTGGGGATGAAGTTTCTCCATGATGCTCAGGTGCAAGAATGGTCATATTGCACTTCTTTTTGAAGAAAAAAATTCAAGTTCCAAATTGTCCCTCAAGAGTGGTGATGCTCAATAGGACTCATTAACGGAGCACCTTCTCTTTAGGGACAGTGAGGCCTCCCTGGAGGATGGCTCAGCCCAGAAAATTCAGAGAGAGAGATCTCTCCCCTCCAGCTTATCAGGGTCATTTATTATCTGGGCAGAATGGTCCCTGGTAAGGCTGGAGGCTCCGTTCCCCACGCCTGCTCCCCCACTCTTTCTCTGTCCAGTGCAGGCAAGGTGGCCAGGTTCTTGTGGCTGGGGAACTCAGCACCGCTCACAGCTACCCGCCACTTCTCTAGAGAGCCTGCCGTCTTCAAGGAGCTGCTTCAGGGAACTGCATGGCTTTCAGCCTCTTGCACATCTTGCTACCTCGTCTGGCCCCTTTCTTCATTCCAGGGAAGTCACCCCAAGGTCTCACATTCACTTTCTTCAACTGCAGGACACCAACTCTGCCTCCTCTCACCTCAGCTGTGAACCCAGGCACACAGCAGGGTTCTTCACTCCTAATGACCATTTGGAGAAGCTCAATATGTTTTTTCCAGTAGTCATGTATGGATGTGAGAGTTGGACTATAAAGAAAGCTGAGGACTGAAGAATTGATGCTTTCGAACTGTGGTGTTGGAGAAGACTCTTGAGAGTCCCTTGGACTGCAAGGAGATCCAACCAGTCCATCCTAAAGGAGATCAGTCCTGGGTGTTCATTGGAAGGACTGATGTTGAAGCTGAAACTCCAATACTTTGACCACTTGATGCAAAGAACTGATTCATCTGAAAAGACCCTGATGCTGGGAAGGATCGAAGGCAGGAGGAAAAGGGGATGACAGAGGATGAGATGGTTGGATGGCATCACCGACTCAATGGACATGAGTTTGAGTAAACTCCGGGAATTGGTGATGGACAGGGAGGCCTGGCGTGCTGCAGTCCATGGGCTCACAAAGAGTCTGACACGACTGAGCAACTGAACTGAACTGAATTAAATAAACACTTGAAAGGAAAGGCTGGGAGGGAGTTGCCCCCCTGGTATCTCAAAGACTCACTTGCAGCCCCAGAAGCACAAAAGTCATCCCAGTTCTTCGAGGTGGGACCAGGAAACACAACACAAAGGCTGACTCATTCATTCACTAGATATTACTACAGTAATACGAGCAATATCGAATGTGATATCTCAGTGGGTTTTCCTGCCGCAGAAGCAGCGGGGCATGAATTCCCTGTCTCTCGCCTCCCCCACACCCGGACGCTGCGCTGCACTGACAGCTCTCAAACTCTTCCTCCAGTTTCCTAAGAGGTGGTGCCCCCTTTCGTTCTCTCAGCCCAGCCGGTTAGACTTGCCAGGATCAGGCTCCAAAGCCATTCTCCTTGAAACTCCGTCTTTGCCTCTTGCAGGTGTGTGTTCCCTTCAGACGGTAAGCTTATTCTTTTCGCTGCCATACATGAAAAAGGAAATCTATCTGTGACCTCATGTTCCCTGGAAAATATCCCATGTCCCCTTCCCCCTTATCCAGACTTCTTAGACGAGGAACACGTCCTCAGTGTGGCCACTCGAGGTGCCATTCATTCACTCTGCACCCCTGCAGTCTGGCTTGTGCCCTCGTTAAGGCCCCCAGTGCTCTTCTAATGACAAACTCCAGTGGGCGTTTTCCAGTCTCTGTTTTGCGATGTGTTTCTGGGGCATTTGGCAATGCGGTTTGTGCGCACTGCTGCTCCCCCAAGGTAGCAGCACCTTTCCCAGTTTGTCTCATTCATTTCTGTTTCTTCTTAACGACAGGCTCCTCTCTGCACCCACCACTCACATGGTATGTTCCCTAGGTGTCTGTTTCCAGCTCGCTGCTTCTCATTAGAGCTACTCTTCTTGGGTGAATTTATCTCCTCTCTGGAGTTCAACTACCACCTGTATGCTAATGACCCTCTAATTCGATCTCCTACTCAGATTCCTTCCCCAAGCTTCAGAGTCACCAGTTCCATTACCTGTCAGGTCCCTTCCCTGGAGATTCATCAGACTTTTCAGATTGGAGTTTTCAAAAACCAAGTAGCACATCCCTCCAAACTCAGTCTCTCTGTTGTGTCACCACCTCTGTACCCGGTGATCCAGGTTATACAATAATAGCCTTAACGCGTCTGTCTTTCTCACCCCTTCATCCAGCTGATCACTACACTCTGCTGGTTTCCCCTCCCTTGGATTCCTTAAAATCCATCCTCCCATCTGCCAGTGCTCCTGTTATGAGACGTGCCTTCTCTTCCTGGATTGGCACAGCCGCTTCAACTGGCTTCCTGGTTTCTAGACTTGCTGCCCTCAATTCTGCTCAGTTCAGAGCTACCTCAGTGATCCACGTGAAACACAAGTCTGACCCCGTCCCTCTCTGTTTCCTGGAATCTACACGAGCAAGTTCAGCTTCCCTTCCGGGCACACATGGCCCTCTGTGGCCATCTCTTGCCTAATTCTCAGGCCTTGGCTCCTTCCACTTGATTCCAGCAACAGCCAACCGGTGGTGGTTCCTTGTACACATCTCATTTTCCCTCTATTCTTTGCTTCTGCTTTTAAAATTAAGTGTCAGACTGGTATTATAAGGGAAGTTTCAAGTTCATCTGCTATGAAATATTAGAGGCTCTGTGCTTGGGGAGGGAGGAAAGAGAAAAGACTCACAGTTACATTCTCATTTCAGCCCCCTTTTCCCCCCACACAGACAAAAAGTATACCGGGCTTGCTAGATTTGTGGGTTCTACTCATTTAAAGCTGCTAATAAGTATTTCAGTCCCCGCTTGGTTTTCACGTCAGGCTGTTCCAAACTGAGGAGACTCTTGTTACGAAGAGTGTGCTTCCCTCTAGAGGTGGCTTTCAGAAACAGAGCAGCTACCCCCATAACGAACGTATTCTGCGGTTTCCCCTGTGAAGGGACTTCATAGTAAGACCTGCGCTATCACTGCTGTTTGTTCAAAATGTGCTTTCCCCAGTTGCATCATTTTGATTCACAAAATTTTTATGTGCTTCCATAATAGGGTTTGGGGATAAAGCACAGGGTGTGCCTCCAAGGGCACTCAATTTGGAGTTAGAGAACTCAAGTTCCAGTTCAATTTGTTCCACTAAAGCCTCCGATCTTAGATCTCTGACCTGTCAAACAAGGAGTGCAAGACCTTATCCAGAAAACTGAATTATCTGAAATTATATTTTGGCAAAAAAAAACTGGGAACAGACTTACCAATAAATACTTGTTATATACTAAGTATATACAAGGCACTAGGCGGCTAAAAGCTGCTTTGCAGAGGTTATATATTTACATTTGATCTCTAGACAGTTAAATGAAAAATATTTGAAAAGAATCTGGAAGACATTCAAGGTTTCAATTTAAATGGAGGAGTTTAACCCTGACTCTGAAAACAGAACTGAGCTAAAAGAAATTAAAACTTACTCTGAGGTTTCCAAGAGTCTATTACAATATGAAAGCAGAAGTTAATCACACAACCACAACCACACACACACACACACACACACACACACACACACACNTTCTTTCACTCTGAATCCATGGGAAGATTTGAGCAGCTTTATTTTAAATATATATCCTGTATCTGGCCACTTATCACCACCTCCATTGTTTTCAGTCTAGTCCAAGCCATCACCAATCCCCTCTGAACTACTAACAAGCTCCTACTCATCTCCTTCCCAGTCTTGTCATCTTAGAGACACTTCTCCACAAGGTGGTTGAAGGAATTTTTTTTAACATATATTTTTAAAAATAATGTATGAAAAAAGTGAAAGTGTTTTTTTCCTCAGTCCTATCTGACTCTTTGTGACCCCATGGACTGTGGCCTGCCAGGCTCCTCTGTCTATGGGATTCTCCAGGCAAGAATCCTGGAGTGGGTTGCCATATCCTCCCCCAAGGAATCTTCTTGACACAGGGATTGAACCGTTGCCTCCTTCACAGCAGGCAGATTCTTTACTATCAGAGCCAACATAGAAAGTAATGTACACCTGGACATAATTTAAAGAGTCAGTTTCAAAAGTTTGTTACTTAAACAGTAGTTCCTTTCACCCTCCCTCCCAATGACTGCTTCCCAGAGGCAGGCAGCCAGCCTTTGTCTGATTTTAATATTGGTCTCATTTCATTTAGTCACTAATGCCTATGATTATATGATGCTATAAAAGCTGCCATTTACACTGTGTTACACCATGGGTTGAGACATATCCTGNGAGGCAGGCAGCCAGCCTTTGTCTGATTTTAATATTGGTCTCATTTCATTTAGTCACTAATGCCTATGATTATATGATGCTATAAAAGCTGCCATTTACACTGTGTTACACCATGGGTTGAGACATATCCTGATTATGGACATGTTGAAATGCACAAAGTTGTCTCAGAATTTAAGAAATATGGTACTTTCATTTCTTTGAATAATATGGGAATATATAAATACATTTTATTTCTTCTAAGGTTGCTCAGTCCTGTCCAACTCTTTGAGACCCCATGGACTGTATAGTCCATGGGATTCTCCAGGCCATGATACTGGAGTGGGTAGCCTTTTCCTTCAGGGATCTTCCCAACCCAAGCGTCAAACCCAGGTCTGCCGCATTTCAGGCAGATTCTTTACCAGCTGAGCCATAAAGGAAGCCCAAAAATACAGGAGGGGGTAGCCTATCCCTTCTCCAGCAGATCTTCCCAACCCAGGAATTGAACTGGGGTCTCCTGCATTGCAGGTGGATTCTTTACCAACTGAGCAATTAGGGAAGCCCCGTATAAATATATGTGTAATATATATAGGGCTTCCAGGCAGTGCTAGTGGTAAAAAATCCCCCTGCCAATGCAGGAGACGCAAGAGGCTCAGGTTTGATCCCTGGGTAGGGAAGATACCCTGGAAGAGAATGGCTACCCATTCCAATATTCTTGCCTGGAAAATCCCACGGTCAGAGGAGCTTGGTGGGCTACAGTCCATGGGGTTACAAAGTATCAGGCACGACTGAACGGCTGAGCAGTNATGTGTAATATATATAGGGCTTCCAGGCAGTGCTAGTGGTAAAAAATCCGCCTGCCAATGCAGGAAACGCAAGAGGCTCAGGTTTGATCCCTGGGTAGGGAAGATCCCCTGGAAGAGAATGGCTACCCATTCCAATATTCTTGCCTGGAAAATCCCATGGTCAGAGGAGCTTGGTGGGCTACAGTCCATGGGGTTGCAAAGTATCAGGCACGACTGAATGGCTGAGCAGCAACAGCATGATTATCTATATTCCTAATTCCTGGGTTTCGCCATTAAGCGCCGACTTCCCACTATGGAAGGTGAAGGTCTATTATGCTTTTATACCCTCTCGCCTACTGTCATATCCCTCATCCACAGTAAGACAGCATTTGATTATACTAATATCCCATATCTTCATAATATGACTATATAAACATTTTCATAGCTGGACCATATAATACTCTTTAATTATCTTATCTCTTTCCTCCCCATTCCTTTCTGTTTGCCACTGAAGTTTTTAATCATCTTTTTAAAACGTTCAGTTATTTATTTAAATTTTTTAAGTCACTCAGTCATGTCCAACTTTTTGCGACCCCATAGTCCATGGAATTCTCCAGGCCAGAATACTGGAGTGGGTAGCCTTTCCCTCTACAGGGGATCTTCCCAACCCAGGGATCGAACCCAGGTCTCCCACATTACAGGCAGATTCTTTACCAGCTGAGCCACAAGGGAAGCTGAAGACTAGAGTGGGTAGCCTATTTCTTCTCCTTGGGATTTTCCCAACCGAGCAATCAAACTGGGGTCTCTTGCATTTCAGACGGATTCTTTACCAACTGAGCTATTATATTTACTTATATTTCTGTGTAATTATGCTCAAGCTCACTCTCCTGTGTATAAATCTCAGGCACTCAGGTGTTCGTCCTAGAGTCTTCTGAGTTCTCTAGCCAGGTTGCAGAGTTGTGAGCTTGGCACTTCTTTTCACCATCTCCCTGGGATTCTTGTTCCCTCTGTCAATAAGCTCCTGTTCCTTGGATCCTTTGTAAACTTTCTTGTTTTGCTCCTTTGTATGGAACGTCTATTGTATTTTTTTTCTGAGTAAGTTTTAAAGTAATGTTTTGAAATCTTGCATGTCTAAAAATATTTTTATTTGACTCCTACGTTTAATTGCCTGGGTATGAAATTTCAAGCTAGAAAGAATTTCTCCCAGTCTGGAGAAAGTATTGCTTCATTTCCCTCAGTATAGTCCAGGATCGTTGTGTGAAACCTGTCTTCTCCCCTTTCTAAAAACGCTCCTTTCTTTGTGCCCAGGGTTCTGAAACTTCACAATGATTTCGGTAACTCCTTGAATTCTTTAACTGAAAATTTCATTCCCTCCTCCCCAATATTCTCTTCTCTCTATTGTAAAACTTTCATTATTTGAATACTGACCTTATAGATGACTGTCTTTTTCTCACCTATATTTTTTTTTCTATTTTTGATTTTACACCTTTGTTTACATTCCCCTATTTTCTAAAATTTTAAGTTATTTTCTAGGAGATTTGCAACCATCTCACAGAGTTTTTCCTTCATCTCCAGTATAGATGTGTTTATTTTTTAGAATTATTTTATTTTCAAAATTTTTCTTTAAACAGTTAAGTATCCATTTCTTCTCTCCTCTCTCTGAAGACATCAAAGAACTTTGACCTTTTCTTTTGTGAAGTTTTATTTCCTCTGAGTTACTGTTTGTTGGCTTTGTCTCCTGACCCTAAGATGAGCAGCTATCCTCAAACACCTCAGTCCTGGACGCCTGTTTATATTTAAGAGTTGTTGTTTGGTCACCCATTCGTGTCTGACTCTGCAACCCTGTGTATTGCAGCATGCCAGGCTTCCCTGTCCCTCCCATCTCCTGAAGTTTGCCCAAGTTCATATCTTTTGCATCAGTGATGCCATCCAGCCATCTCACCCTCTGTTGTCCCCTTCTCCTTCTGCACGCAATCTTTCCAAGCATCAGGGTCTTTTCCAGTGAGTCAGCTGTTCATATCAAGTGACCAAAATACTGGAGTTTCAGCTGTAGCATCAGTCCTTCCAATGAGTATTCAGGGTTGATTTCCTTTAAGATTTGCTGGTTGGATCTCCTTGCTGTCCAAGGGACTCTCAGGAGTCTTCTCCAGCACCACAGTTCAAAGGCATCAATTCTTTGGTGCTCTGTCTTCTTTACGGTCCAGCTATCCAAACCATATGTGACCACTGGGAAGACCATAGCCTTGACTACATGGACCTTTGTCAGCAGAGTAATGTCTCTGCTTTTCAACACTGTCTAGGTTTGTCATGCTTTCCTGCCAAGAGGCAATCATCTTTTGATTTCATGGCTGTAGTCGCTATCTGCAGTGATTTTAGAGCTCCAGAAGAGGAAACTTGTCACTACTTCCACGTTTTCCCCTTTGGTTTGCCATGAAATAATGGGACTGGACGCCATGATCTTAGTTTTATCAGTATTTAGTTTTAAGCCAGCTTTTTCACTCTCCTCCTTCACCCTCATCAAGAGATTCTTTAGTTCCTCTCCACTTTCTGCCATTAGAGTGGTATCCGCATGCCCAAGATTGTTGAGATTTCTCCCATCTATCTTGGTTCCAGCTTGTAACTTATCCACCCCAGCATTTCTGATGATGTGTTCAGTGTATAGGTTAAATAAACAGAGTGACAACAGACCTGTGTTACTCCTTTCTCAATCCTACACAAATCAGTTGTTCCATACAAGGTTCTAACTGTTGCTTCTTGACCTGCACACAGGTTTCTCAGGAGACAGGTAAGATGGTCTGGTATTCCCATCTCTTTAAGAGCTTTCCATAGTTTGTTATGATCCACACAGTCAAAGGCTTTAGCGTAGTCAATGAAACAGATGTAGATGTTTTTCTGGAATTCCTTTGCTTTCTCTATGATCTAGGGAATGTTGGCAACTTGATCTCTGATTCCTCTGCCTATTTTAAACCCAGCTTGGATGTCTGGCAGTTCTTGGTTCATGTAATGCTGAAGCCTAGCATGCAAGATTTTAAGCATGACCTTACTAGCATGGGAGATTAGTGTAGTTGTCCTGTAGTTTGAATATTCTTTAGCATTATCCTTCTTGCAAAGGGTTGAGGATTGACCTTTTCCAGTCCTGTGGACACTGCTGGATCTTCCAGATTTGCTGACATATTGAGTGCAACACTTTGATAGCATCATCTGTTAGGGTTTTGAATAGCTCTACTGGAATTCCATTGCATCCACTAGCTTTATTGACAGCAGTGTTTCCTAAGGCCCACCTGACTTCACCCTTCATGGATCACTGCCTTGTCATAGTGAAGGGGCTTGCATGACTCAATGAAGCTATGAGCCATGTCAGGCCACCCAAAATGGTTGGGTCGTAGTGGAGAGTTCTGACAAAACATGATTCACTGGAGGAGGGAATGGCCAACCACCCCAGTATACTTGGTGTGAGAACCTCATGAACTGGCTGCCCAGCGGTAGAGTGCTCCTGTTTTCCTATCTTGCCATGGAGAGTCGCTGCCAACTGGGCATTCGTGTTTGGGTTGTCACGGCAAGTTATGAATACGTGAGCCTGGAGCAGCTGGCTGGCGTTGATAAGTACAAGTACAGTGCTGTGGATACCAGTCCACTCTATCTGTATGTCATGCACCCATTTTGGAACACGGCAGTAAAGCTATTTCCTACTTGTTTGGCTCCAAATCTGATAGCCTTCTCTGGCTTTCTGCTAGCTGTGTTCAATTTTCTACTTAGGGCATACTTTGATCCTGACTTTTATGCTTCAGCACCAGGTCACAAGCATGTACCTGACTGGTTCTGGATTGCAGTGGGCATCCTCAGCTTCATGGCCTACACACTAGATGGTGTGGACGGAAAGCAAGCCCACAGAACCAATTCCAGCATCCCGCCGGGGGAGCTTTTTGACCATAGCCTGGACAGCTGGTCATGTGCTTACTTTGTGGTCAGCGTGTATTCCGTTTCTGGACGAGGATCAGCTGGCTTCGGTGTTTTTGTTCTTTACCTCCTGCAATGGTAGCTTTGTTTTCTTTCATCCTGTCTCACTGGGAAAGGCGTAACACAGGGATTATTTTCCTGCCATGGGGATATGACATTAGCCAGGTGACTGTTTCTTTTGTCTACATAGTGACTGCGGTTGTGGGAGCTGAGGCCTGGCAGGAACCTTTCCTGCTTAATTTCGTATATAGAGACCTACTCACTGCCATGATCATTGGTTGTGCACTGTGCGTGACTCTGCCAACGAGTTTGTTAAATTTTTTCGGAAGCCATAAGAATAACACGTTGAAACACAATTCAGTCTGTGAAGCTGTGGTTCCCTTCTTTTCTCCATGTCTGCTATGCATTTTGCCTACAGCATGGATCCTCCTGTCAGCTTCAGATATTTAGAGTTACACCCCAGAGTGTTCTACTTAATGGTTGGAACAGCCTTTGCCAANGAGTGAGTAATTCTTCCCACAGGTCATAAATAGAATGGCTAAGATTTGAACCCAGGCTTGCTTGACTGCCACATCTCACTGTCCACTAAACATCAGAAGACCCCTTTAGTGCTCCCTAGACATACCTCCTCCTCTTGAATTCTATCTAGGATAGAATTTCCTGAGAGCTTTATTCTTTAGTCTTGCGTTTGTTTCTTTGACCCATGAATTTGATGACCCTGAAGTTGCACCCATGACCTTTAGAATTTGACCCAACTTGGGGTAGAGTTGGCTGTTCTAGCCAGTGAGCACTGTGGTAGCTGCCTTCAGAAGCCATGAGAAGCTAACACTTAGGGAAGATTCGCTCCATTTGCTCAAAGACACACCAGGAAACGTGGCATTGGTCACACGTGTGGATATCATGGACTTGGGTAGAAGATGAACCAGTCAGATGCCAAGGTGAAGGGTAAACCAGGAGGTCCGATTTCCAGATTTAAATGTTGCTGTTGCTTGTACAGAAGCAACACACCCTGCTGGGGCTCCCTTCAAGCCATCCTGGCTGAAGTCTGCCATCTTTGCCTTTCCTGGGCTGCTCTTGGGAACCACCCTCTCATTTCCTCTCTCTTCTGTGGTCTTTCTTCCTTGCTTCACGGATGCCTGCCCCGGACCCCCTCAGTGCACACGGAAGAGAGCACCCTGGTGGTCTTAGAAGATTAGCGCCTCGATGTCTTTTCATCAGTTTATACTCTAGTCCAAAGAAACAGAGCTTCACTGACTTCCTGACATCCTATCTCTGCCCAGCGTTTGGAAGAGGCGTGGAGCCACACCACCATTTCTGAAAGGCAGGGTTGCAGGGTTGTTTTCTGGTCGTCACATCACTGACACCTTGCTTCCAGCCTGTCCCTCTTTGTTCTTCCTGATCGGGCTCCCAAGCTGAACTGCAGCAGTCCTTGTCTCAGGGGCTTTGGAATTTCTTTACTGCAGAAGTTGTTTGTGAATGAGGACCTGCAGCCCCTCTCTTTTGAGCTGGTCCTCCATTTTCCTTGCTTTCTTCCTATGAGAGAATCCGTAGCATCTGCTTGAATAAAGGCAGGCCTATCTTTCCACTGTGATACTTGCTCTTCATTTGACAGGCAGGCCTGTCTTAAGGCAGAGCTGAACACTCTGACAGCTGATAATGTTAGATGCCTTTAAAAATTTTGTTCCTTAAAGAGCGTTGGATGACAGTGATGATGACCTATGGAAAGCAATTAAGGCTTCAGGATCATTTCTACCTGTGAGCTGGGAATGAGATGGTAGGGATCACCAAGGGACTCTTCATAATGAGTAATAGCTTCTCTGGGTAAGGTAGCTTCTGTAACAGTGAGGGTTTTTTTCCTTTTTCCTGCTAAAACAGGTAGATAACTGCACCTGAACTCTCAGATGCTGGTAGATCAACTTAATCTTCTCTATTTTGCCAAAATATTCTACAGAGACTGTAGCCACTTCTCCCCCACCCCACCCCCAGGAACACCAAGTTTTCCTCTCTTACTAAGCTGTAGGGCTCTCAGAAAATTGCTTATTATCCCAGAAGATTTTCAGCCCCATAGAAGCTTCCCTAGGGAATAAAAGCAGCTACAGCTTTGAAGATTTGAGAATAGCTTCGCATCTAAGAGTGGAACTGTAGTGTTCAAAGGCACAGTGTAAGCAGTTTTGTCATTGGTGAGGCTGGTTTTTCTGGATATGGAGCATGTGATTTCCTGTTGGTAGAACCTGAAATGGAGCAATGGAAAATCTTGTCATTCTTTGAGTCACTGGCAGAAGCACCTTGCCAAATTATTGACCTATTTGAGTGGTGGGAAGAAACCTGATTGAGATTTTCAGTCTACCAGGATTCCAAAACTCTTTGGGCTTCCCTGGTGTCTCAGACAGAAAGAATCTGCCTGCAATGCAGGAGACCAGGGTTTGATTCCTGGATTGGGAAGATCCCCTGGGGTGGGGGCATGGCAACCCACTCCAGTGTTCTTGCGTGGAGAATTCCATGGACAGAGGATAGCCTTGTATGCTATCTTAAACTGGTTATTTTTGCTGAAAAAAGTTGACATTTTGCCTATTATGAATGTGGGCAGTAGGACTTGCAGTTGTTCATTTAGCATTTGAAGTTGATATAAAACATGTGTAAAAACATTAAGATTGGGCACCTTGTGTAGAGAACCTCTTTTGCACCACTGAAAATTGGATAATTGCCGGCTATTTAGATATACTTGGTGGAGAACAGATGTTTCCATGGCACTGAAGCAATGTGTGCCTGAACCATATGTTTTCCAATACAAATACAAGGTTTTTTTTTTTTTTAATTCAGAATATTCTCATTCTTTATTGGAGTTTTGATATTATGACAAATTAAAAGACAGCAGGAAAAGTTTAGGACTTCGTAACACAGATCCATTTCCAGAAAACAGGTCAGTCCTTTAGAAAAGGACATTCCAGAAAAAAATCTGTTCTATGCCCAGAGTAAGTTTCAGAATAGATTAAATACTTTGGACATAGAGAAGGTGTAATAGTAAGCATTGTGGACTGTAATAATTTGATTTCCATTCTCCAGACTCAGGTTGAGGGAGATGGGAATGCTAGACAATGAGAATACCATCCCGAGTCGTCTTTGTGGCTCAGCATATTATCAACTTCAATCTGAATAATTATGTGTCTGTGGGTACAGTGGGCACCTATGGCTGTTTAATGTGTTTTGAAAATACTCTTGTTTGTCTTGATCATGTCCCCATTTTTGTTGTTGTTGTTGTTCTGCATGTTGAGATGTGATGCAGAAGTCTGCACCAGAATCCCTTGCTGCTTAAGGTACAAAAAGAGCTCATAACCTAGATTTCCTCATTTGGACACACCTGCACCAGAGACAGCTGAGGAAGGAACAGGGCTGGGATGTGTTCCCACGTGGACTCGTCTCCTGGCAAGCGTGGTGGCAGGCGGGTTCTTGCTCGTCTGATGCCCGGGCCCGGGTATGCTCAGTGCTGGGCACTGGGGGTGGCAGCAGTGGTATCTTCATTAGGATGCTTCCCTGTGGGTGGACGGGTATTGTTCTCGGGCACTCGATGACTCATTGATTCTCCCTGTAAGTCTAATTCTCTGCTCTCCTTGAGATTCTGGACACAAAACACAGTAACAGAGAAGTCGTTTCACTTCAGCAGAAATAGATTAGAAGTGCTTTGGAAAGGAAGAGTCAAAACGTCCATA
>SJYW01028302.1:0-14518 GCA_006410735.1 Raphicerus campestris | reverse complement strand
GCAACCGTACTGCAACTCGTGGTTTGTTGCTCGAGGGACGTCTCCTCGAGTTTAAAAATCTGCTCCTTGTTTAATACACGACAGTGTATTCGTTTTCTGTCACTGCTGCAGGAAACTGCCACTAGCTTGCTGGCTTAAAACACCACCAACTTACTTCCCCATGGTTCTGGAGGTTCAGAAGTCTGGCGAGGGTCTCATGGGACTGAAATCAAGTNACTGCTGCAGGAAACTGCCACTAGCTTGCTGGCTTAAAACACCACCAACTTACTTCCCCATGGTTCTGGAGGTTCAGAAGTCTGGCGAGGGTCTCATGGGACTGAAATCAAGTTGATGGCGGGCCATGTCCTCTTCAGAGGGAAGAATGCCCTTCATGTCTGCCCTAGAAACTAGGGTCTGCCTGTAACCTGTGGCCCACAGCCCCTTCCTCCCTCCAGCTCCAAGCCAGCAGTGACCAGCCCAGCCCTTGCTGGTGCACTGCTGACACCAACTCTCCAGTCTCCCTCGTCACTTTCAGCGACCCCTGTGGTTACACTGGGTCCACCCAGATCGTCCAGGATGAGCTTCCCAACTAAGGTCAGCTGATTAGCAACGCTGAATCCCTCTGCAGTGCAACCTAACACCTTCACAGGCTCAGGGGGTTAGGACGCAGACATCTTGGGAGAGGTCACTATTCTCCTGTGCATCAACAGTACGCTTCCTTCATGAAGATGACGGACAGGGCTTCACTGGTGGACCAGCGGTTAAGGATCTGCCTTGCAATGTAGGGGACACCAGGCTTGATCCCTGGTCCTGGAAGATCCCACAGCTAAGCCCATGCACTGCAGCTACTGAGCCTGTGCTCTAGAGCCCATGAGGCAGTTACTGAAGGCCACATGCCCAGAGCCTGTGCTCTGCAACAAGAGAAGCGACTGCAGCGAGAAGCCCAGGCACCGCAAAGAAGGGCAGCCCGCACTCGCTGCAACAAGAGAAAAAGCCGGCAGCAGCGAAGACACAGCACAGCCAAAATAAGTAAGAAAATAAATGAATCTTAATTAAAAAAAAGATAAGTCAAACCCCAAGGCTAGACATTATGTGCCTTAGGAAATATTTTATAGAATCCGTCTGCATATACACTGGGTGACTGCAGATAGCTGTTAATTTCCTGCCCAATACAAACACCGGAGCTCACACACAGCCGTCACCTGGCCCATCCCAGTATCCACTAATAGACCCTGATAACTGAAGATTGATATTAAAGACCAAAGAACAGTCAGACTCAACCCATAGAGTGAATTTCGTGATGCGAACACAGAACACACCATGGGGTCAAGTGGGCACAGGCCCCAACACTGAGTGGGCAGCTCAGCCTGGTCTGGCGGTGCCAGGGGAAACGCTGCCTTCCCAGGCCTGAGGGGCCACACAGACAGCCTCTCTTACCCTGCCACCCTCTAGGAAGCACTCCACAACTTTCCCATCTTTCCACGATTAATCTTTCACTTAAAACAGAAACCAGGTAGAAGGACCTCCTGTGGCTAAATACATATGTTCTCTGGAAAACAAAATTCAATTAATCATGAACAGACTGTGAAGACGATTTTGAAACTCTGGGGGTGTCTGTTCCCAAGCTGCAATGACACACAGGGTCTGGATGACTGACTCTGTTTGGCCTGGAATCTCCCAGTCTTGGCTCAGTTCTCTGGAATCCCAGACTTGGCCCGAATGATCTCAGTACCCAACTCCTAGGAAGTTGGGACAAAATTTAAAAGTGGTGTATCAGGAGAAAATGGAGAGAGAAGCCCAGGATGGTGTCTCCATCAAAAGCAGTTGATTACGAAGGTCCTTCAAGTCTCTGTGACCTTTTTGCCTTTTGTGTACAAAGGGGAGTGTACTCTGAAGTGGGGGCAGCTTGGGGGGACAGGCTCCCCCAGACTCCTGGAACCCCTGGATGGCACTACAGAAGCAGGCTGAAGGCCAGCCTCTGAAGGAGCTGCCGGCCTCCCAGGCAGCCTTTTTCTAATGGCTGGGGGGCCATGAACAGGAGCCAAGGGGTCTGACCACACCCTTGGGTCAGGAAGCCACCTCCTGTTACCAAGGCACTACTCAGCAGGCCTCTGTGGTCTAAGAGCGGGGCTGGAAACACCTTCCGTGTTCCTTCTCGGATCCTCCCTCCCAGATGAGTGTTTCGGGAAGGAGGGCCCAGGGTCAGAAGGCTGAGGTCAGCCAGCTGACCCCGCCCACTCCCTTCACCTCCAGACCCACCCACAGGAGCTCGGGAGGAAGCAGGGCAGATCACTGGTGATCCCTCGCGCCGCACCTGATGACTGTGTGTCCTGGAGCTCATCACCTAAGCCTCTGGGTCTTTATCCACAAGATGGGGGTGACCGCAGCCCTTCTGGCACTGTCAGTTAAATGAGACAGAGCGTGGGGCCTGCGGGGGCTTGGAGCGCCTTCCTCCTTCCTCTCCCCACGCCACCTGCCGCCTCTGCCTCCCAGCACTGCGCGCAGTCCATGCTCCGTGCCGAGGCGCTTCAGGCGCGTTCACCTCTGCGCGACCCCATGGACTGCAGCCTGCCAGGCTCCTCTGCCCACGGGATTCTCCAGGCAGGGATATCCCACCTCCCATCAAATCCTGCCTGAGGATCCTCCTATCACGTCTGAGCACGACGCAGGAGGCGGTGTGGATAAGACACCCATCACGCCTGGCAATGACACCCTCGCTAATCAGGAGCCATGACGTTTTCTGCACGATCTGGTGCTCGTATTTACACCTGTCTGATATGTTCCTGAGCAGGCATTTCACTCCCTCGACTACAGTCTGAGCACAGTAAGCCAGGATCGTCAAAAAGATGGACCCCTGATGGCTCAGGCGAGCGCTCAAAGTCTGTAAGATCTGAAGACACGGACAGGCTACAGCAAGCGTAGTGTCGTCCAGTGAGGGGACAGGGAGAGCTGGCCCTACTTCTTGAGGGGTGACCAGTGTGTCCACCGGGATCAGGCAGCACTTTCCAGCCTTTCCCATCACAGCGCGTGGAGGATGTGACAGTAGCAAGGTGCCCTGGGGCGTCTCACTCGTCTAAGACCCAGGATGCCAGTACTTATGTCTACAAGGCGCTCAGGAGGCTTTTGGCCCAGACAGGCCGACAGCAGAAGGGATCAGTATCTTAGCTTCTTCCAAATCTACGTGGGAGGCTGTGGCGCAAAGCCCCAAAGCTGCCCACGCCAGAGCCGAGACCCAAGCCCGGGTCCATGTGATGCAAGCTCCCAGTCCTGGAAGAGGCTGCAGCTGAGGTCACCGAGGTCACTGAGGTCACCTCGTCTTCTCCTTCTCCCTCTGTGTCTAACAAAACATCCTACTGAAAATGCCAGCCCTTCTAGGCAGTACTTGGGCTGAAGATTTAAGAGAGTATCCACACAGCAGGGACTGTCGAGGCCCACGCTTGGTAGGAAAAGCAGAACACACTCAGGGAGGCGGGTGGGTCATTTGTTCCACCGCCCTTACTCCCTCCAAGATACTAATTTTCAGGGTCTCTGCTTAGCAAGGAAGACCTACATATTCTGTCATCCAAGGCGGGGGTTCTCACTGTAGTGCTTCCAAACAGTTTAGACTGACGGTGGACAAAACTCAGCTTTCCTGGGGGTGTCCTTGACCTTGGATTCCCACCTTGGAGAAGCCACAAGCCAGTGGATGAGGCACGAGGCTGGGATTCAAAGAGGAACAGGTTCAGATGATTCCGGCTCCTGTACCTACTAGCTCAGCCTCTCTGGGAAGGGGTTAACCTCCCTACACTTCAGTTTCCTCGAATAGGAAATGGGAGTAGAAATGGGAGTAAGAACAACAGCACTCCTGCTGGGAGCTGCCGCTGACTGGAGACAAAGCAGGTGAAACGTCTCACCCACTCGGGCATGTGGTGCGTTCTCCGCAAACGTGGGTCTGATCATTAGGTGTCTCTCTTCCGAAAGAGGGTGCCAATGCTTGGGCTCTCTCATGTGACTCCTCCTCTGAGGAAGTAGAAATATTCTCTTATGCACAAGGCAGGTGGAGTGTTAGGAAAACGTGTGGCTGTCACGTCCAGTAGAATCCGTGACTCCGCCTGACTGGAGTTACATATCCGGCCCTTTCTCCTGGGTGCCTTCCTCCAGAGGCTTGGAACGCAAGGGGGTCTCCCAGAGAACAGGCCGCTCATGTTCTGATCGTGGACGCTGATGAAAGACCCTCCCCTGAGTACCCAGAGCAGCCCAGGGATCTCCCCGATGGGGGAACAGCCCAGAGGACCTGGAGCGCTCGCTTCCTGGACTGAGCCAAGTCACGGCCAAGTGCTCACCACACCTGCGAATGCTGGACGCCTCCCCCCAGCCCCTCACGTCCACCCCACCCCTACCTCCTGCCGCTTGTCACCCTGGAAACAGCTCTTAAATCTGCCCGCCTCCACAGCCATCAGCCCCATCCAGTCTCACGCCTGGAGTACTCCAGAAACCTCATAACAGGTCTCCGCAGTGGACGAGGCAGGGCGAGCGGGGTCCCAGTACCACACCCCAAGAGCTGCCAGCTAATATCCAGGAATCTAGTAAGAAAGGTGGTCAAGCCGCCAGTAGTTTGAAATGAGCCAGTGGGAGCTGTTCCCCGGTAGAAGTCAGGACGTCTTGGGGGAGAGCTGACTGCCCCGCCCAGCACTGCCTGGGCCCCTTCCCATGTGTCCCCCCAACCCAAAGCAGGGCTCCCTGCAGCAGCGCCCACCTTCTGCACATCAGCCTCCCTTGCACCCGGCTCCCCCATCAGCCCACCCACTCACACCCGATAGCCAGGGCCCACCCTTAGCAGGGGCGCTGAACAGGCCGCCCCTGGCCAGCACCCACCAACCCTCAGGCTGCTTGTTCCTCCCGCCTGGCGGTGGCCCCCGGGGCAGCCTTCCTGACCCCCAGTGTAAGGTCTCAGAGCCCTGGGGTCCCTCTCCCAGGCTGTGATGACCACAGTTGGGCGCTTACATTTGTAATACTTGATTAGTGGTGCTTTCCCAAAAAGGCCTTCATCAAACAGTGGCTGACTCTTGGGCACTCAATACATGTACAACATAGAGTTTCTGTGAGGGAACTGCAAGAGGCCCAAAGGCAGACAGGGTCCAGGCTGACGGGAGCCCTCCTCCGCACACACATGGGCTGCACAGGAAGCTGAGGAGCTCAGGGAGAACTGACCCCCGACTCCACTGGTGGGCTTCGCTGACTGACCTGCTGGAGCCCAAAGGGCAGAGACAGGGAGGGCAGGGGCCCCAGATGGCAGGAGAGCTCGGCTTTCGGTTTGTTTTGTTAAATAAGGTTTTGAACAGGATAAGGAATTTGAAATAGAAGACACACACTCTCTCTCTCTCTCTCTCTCTCTCTCTCTCTCTACCCCAAGCCCAGAGAACACACTGGGGCCCCCGGGGATGGAGACGGCAGACAGTGGCCCATCCTGACAGAGTTCTCTCTCAAGGAAGCCGAGATGAGACTGCAGTGGAATGCGGGCTGGAGCCAAGAAACTCTGAAGGCCCCAGCCCAGGTCTGTGTGGGGCTGAGCAAGGAGCTGAGCTCCAGGAGCTGGTGAGGGACAGGGAGGCCCGGCGTGCTGCAGTCCATGCGGTCACAAAGAGTCGGACACGACTGAGCGACTGAACTGGGGAAGGAGCTAGCTCTTCCGTCCTGATGCCAGGGCTCTGCTGGACCCCCCTAGACCCCAGCCACGGGGTTTGCTGGCATCGGGAGTTTCCCGGGTGACTTTTGAGTAATTACCACCTGCAGGACTGTCCTCTGGCCCCCACGTTCCTCTAGGGGTTGCTCCACCCATTGGGAGCTGCTCCACCCATTCAGAGCTCCATGTCTTCCAGCTGATAGGGGAGGCTCTGCTGTGACTGGCCGGAGGCCGGCATCACTCTCCCTGCAGGCTGCAGCCAGGCTCCTGGAATCCACCATCTCTTCAAGTCCAGAAAGATGCTGGAGGCCCTTCATTAAAAAGTGGGTACCTTCCCTCAAGGACTTCAGTGTATCTGAATTTTGGGTCAAGAAGCTAGTATTAGCTATAGGGTAAGTGAGGGTTCCTCTGAGCAGAGGTCTCCAAACTGGGTATAGGCAGGGGTTNCCAGAACACACTCAGGGAGGCGGGTGGGTCATTTGTTCCACCGCCCTTCCTCCCTCCAAGATACTAATTTTCAGGGTCTCTGCTTAGCAAGGAAGACCTACATATTCTGTCATCCAAGGCGGGGGTTCTCACTGTAGTGCTTCCAAACAGTTTAGACTGATGGTGGACAAAACTCAGCTTTCCTGGGGGTGTCCTTGACCTTGGATTCCCACCTTGGAGAAGCCACAAGCCAGTGGATGAGGCACGAGGCTGGGATTCAAAAAGGAACAGGTTCAGATGATTCCGGCTCCTGTACCTACTAGCTCAGCCTCTCTGGGAAGGGGTTAACCTCCCTACACTTCAGTTTCCTCGAATAGGAAATGGGAGTAAGAACAACAGCACTCCTGCTGGGAGCTGCCGCTGACTGGAGACAAAGCAGGTGAAACGTCTCACCCACTCGGGCATGTGGTGCGCTCTCCGCAAACGTGGGTCTGATCATTAGGTGTCTCTCTTCCGAAAGAGGGTGCCAATGCTTGGGCTCTCTCATGTGACTCCTCCTCTGAGGAAGTAGAAATATTCTCTTATGCACAAGGCAGGTGGAGTGTTAGGAAAACGTGTGGCTGTCATGTCCAGTAGAATCCGTGACTCCGCCTGACTGGAGTTACATATCCGGCCCTCTCTCCTGGGTGCCTTCCTCCAGAGGCTTGGAACGCAAGGGGGTCTCCCAGAGAACAGGCCGCTCATGTTCTGATCGTGGACGCTGATGAAAGACCCTCCCCTGAGTACCCAGAGCAGCCCAGGGATCTCCCCGATGGGGGAACAGCCCAGAGGACCTGGAGCGCTCGCTTCCTGGACTGAGCCAAGTCACGGCCAAGTGCTCACCACACCTGCGAATGCTGGACGCCTCCCCCCAGCCCCTCACGTCCACCCCACCCCTACCTCCTGCCACTTGTCACCCTGGAAACAGCTCTTAAATCTGCCCGCCTCCACAGCCATCAGCCCCATCCAGTCTCACGCCTGGAGTACTCCAGAAACCTCATAACAGGTCTCCGCAGTGGACGAGGCAGGGCGAGCGGGGTCCCAGTACCACACCCCAAGAGCTGCCAGCTAATATCCAGGAATCTAGTAAGAAAGGTGGTCAAGCCGCCAGTAGTTTGAAATGAGCCAGTGGGAGCTGTTCCCCGGTAGAAGTCAGGACGTCTTGGGGGAGAGCTGACTGCCCCGCCCAGCACTGCCTGGGCCCCTTCCCATGTGTCCCCCCAACCCAAAGCAGGGCTCCCTGCAGCAGCGCCCACCTTCTGCACATCAGCCTCCCTTGCACCCGGCTCCCCCATCAGCCCACCCACTCACACCCGATAGCCAGGGCCCACCCTTAGCAGGGGCGCTGAACAGGCCGCCCCTGGCCAGCACCCACCAACCCTCAGGCTGCTTGTTCCTCCCGCCTGGCGGTGGCCCCCGGGGCAGCCTTCCTGACCCCCAGTGTAAGGTCTCAGAGCCCTGGGGTCCCTCTCCCAGGCTGTGATGACCACAGTTGGGCGCTTACATTTGTAATACTTGATTAGTGGTGCTTTCCCAAAAAGGCCTTCATCAAACAGTGGCTGACTCTTGGGCACTCAATACATGTACAACATAGAGTTTCTGTGAGGGAACTGCAAGAGGCCCAAAGGCAGACAGGGTCCAGGCTGACGGGAGCCCTCCTCCGCACACACATGGGCTGCACAGGAAGCTGAGGAGCTCAGGGAGAACTGACCCCCGACTCCACTGGTGGGCTTCGCTGACTGACCTGCTGGAGCCCAAAGGGCAGAGACAGGGAGGGCAGGGGCCCCAGATGGCAGGAGAGCTCGGCTTTCGGTTTGTTTTGTTAAATAAGGTTTTGAACAGGATAAGGAATTTGAAATAGAAGACACACACTCTCTCTCTCTCTCTCTCTCTCTCTCTCTCTCTACCCCAAGCCCAGAGAACACACTGGGGCCCCCGGGGATGGAGACGGCAGACAGTGGCCCATCCTGACAGAGTTCTCTCTCAAGGAAGCCGAGATGAGACTGCAGTGGAATGCGGGCTGGAGCCAAGAAACTCTGAAGGCCCCAGCCCAGGTCTGTGTGGGGCTGAGCAAGGAGCTGAGCTCCAGGAGCTGGTGAGGGACAGGGAGGCCCGGCGTGCTGCAGTCCATGCGGTCACAAAGAGTCGGACACGACTGAGCGACTGAACTGGGGAAGGAGCTAGCTCTTCCGTCCTGATGCCAGGGCTCTGCTGGACCCCCCTAGACCCCAGCCACGGGGTTTGCTGGCATCGGGAGTTTCCCGGGTGACTTTTGAGTAATTACCACCTGCAGGACTGTCCTCTGGCCCCCACGTTCCTCTAGGGGTTGCTCCACCCATTGGGAGCTGCTCCACCCATTCAGAGCTCCATGTCTTCCAGCTGATAGGGGAGGCTCTGCTGTGACTGGCCGGAGGCCGGCATCACTCTCCCTGCAGGCTGCAGCCAGGCTCCTGGAATCCACCATCTCTTCAAGTCCAGAAAGATGCTGGAGGCCCTTCATTAAAAAGTGGGTACCTTCCCTCAAGGACTTCAGTGTATCTGAATTTTGGGTCAAGAAGCTAGTATTAGCTATAGGGTAAGTGAGGGTTCCTCTGAGCAGAGGTCTCCAAACTGGGTATAGGCAGGGGTTACTCAAAACAGGAATCCAAGAAAAACATACACAGGAAATGAAGCTTTCCCGCTATTAACCGTGCGGCACCACGCTCAGAGCATCTGTCAGGCTGCGCAGCACTTCTGACACTCGGGGGATCCCGAGGACAATGGGCTTCCCACCAAAAGGGGCAGACAGGGGCTGGTGGGGACAGGCCGGAGGCTCCGAGCGCCCCACTTATGTAGAATTACAGACAGTGTCATCTGATTTCAATACGTTCAGTTCAGCCACTAAGTCGTGCCCGACTCTTTGCAACTCTATGGAGCCACGGTTCCCTGTCCTTTACCAACTCCCAGAGTTTACTCAAAGTCATATCCATCGAGTCGGTGATGCCATCAACCATCTCATCCTCTGGCGTCCCCTTCTCCTGCCNACCCCATGGACTGCAGCCTGCCAGGCTCCTCTGCCCACGGGATTCTCCAGGCAGGGATATCCCACCTCCCATCAAATCCTGCCTGAGGATCCTCCTATCACGTCTGAGCACGACGCAGGAGGCGGTGTGGATAAGACACCCATCACGCCTGGCAATGACACCCTCGCTAATCAGGAGCCATGACGTTTTCTGCACGATCTGGTGCTCGTATTTACACCTGTCTGATATGTTCCTGAGCAGGCATTTCACTCCCTCGACTACAGTCTGAGCACAGTAAGCCAGGATCGTCAAAAAGATGGACCCCTGATGGCTCAGGCGAGCGCTCAAAGTCTGTAAGATCTGAAGACACGGACAGGCTACAGCAAGCGTAGTGTCGTCCAGTGAGGGGACAGGGAGAGCTGGCCCTACTTCTTGAGGGGTGACCAGTGTGTCCACCGGGATCAGGCAGCACTTTCCAGCCTTTCCCATCACAGCGCGTGGAGGATGTGACAGTAGCAAGGTGCCCTGGGGCGTCTCACTCGTCTAAGACCCAGGATGCCAGTACTTATGTCTACAAGGCGCTCGGGAGGCTTTCGGCCCAGACAGGCCGACAGCAGAAGGGATCAGTATCTTAGCTTCTTCCAAATCTACGTGGGAGGCTGTGGCGCAAAGCCCCAAAGCTGCCCACGCCAGAGCCGAGACCCAAGCCCGGGTCCATGTGATGCAAGCTCCCAGTCCTGGAAGAGGCTGCAGCTGAGGTCACCGAGGTCACTGAGGTCACCTCGTCTTCTCCTTCTCCCTCTGTGTCTAACAAAACATCCTACTGAAAATGCCAGCCCTTCTAGGCAGTACTTGGGCTGAAGATTTAAGAGAGTATCCACACAGCAGGGACTGTCGAGGCCCACACTTGGTAGGAAAACCAGAACACACTCAGGGAGGCGGGTGGGTCATTTGTTCCACCGCCCTTCCTCCCTCCAAGATACTAATTTTCAGGGTCTCTGCTTAGCAAGGAAGACCTACATATTCTGTCATCCAAGGCGGGGGTTCTCACTGTAGTGCTTCCAAACAGTTTAGACTGATGGTGGACAAAACTCAGCTTTCCTGGGGGTGTCCTTGACCTTGGATTCCCACCTTGGAGAAGCCACAAGCCAGTGGATGAGGCACGAGGCTGGGATTCAAAGAGGAACAGGTTCAGATGATTCCGGCTCCTGTACCTACTAGCTCAGCCTCTCTGGGAAGGGGTTAACCTCCCTACACTTCAGTTTCCTCGAATACGAAACGGGAGAAGAAATGGGAGTAAGAACAACAGCACTCCTGCTGGGAGCTGCCGCTGACTGGAGACAAAGCAGGTGAAACGTCTCACCCACTCGGGCATGTGGTGCGCTCTCCGCAAACGTGGGTCTGATCATTAGGTGTCTCTCTTCCGAAAGAGGGTGCCAATGCTTGGGCTCTCTCATGTGACTCCTCCTCTGAGGAAGTAGAAATATTCTCTTATGCACAAGGCAGGTGGAGTGTT
The DNA here is from genome assembly GCA_006410735.1 of Raphicerus campestris. Lineage (NCBI taxonomy): Eukaryota > Metazoa > Chordata > Mammalia > Artiodactyla > Bovidae > Raphicerus > Raphicerus campestris. The sequence continues at coordinate 3,894 of SJYW01028302.1, read as the reverse complement.
AGGAAAACGTGTGGCTGTCATGTCCAGTAGAATCCGTGACTCCGCCTGACTGGAGTTACATATCCGGCCCTCTCTCCTGGGTGCCTTCCTCCAGAGGCTTGGAACGCAAGGGGGTCTCCCAGAGAACAGGCCGCTCATGTTCTGATCGTGGACGCTGATGAAAGACCCTCCCCTGAGTACTCAGAGCAGCCCAGGGATCTCCCCGATGGGGGAACAGCCCAGAGGACCTGGAGCGCTCGCTTCCTGGACTGAGCCAAGTCACAGCCAAGTGCTCACCACACCTGCGAATGCTGGACGCCTCCCCCCAGCCCCTCACGTCCACCCCACCCCTACCTCCTGCCACTTGTCACCCTGGAAACAGCTCTTAAATCTGCCCGCCTCCACAGCCATCAGCCCCATCCAGTCTCACGCCTGGAGTACTCCAGAAACCTCATAACAGGTCTCCGCAGTGGACGAGGCAGGGCGAGCGGGGTCCCAGTACCACACCCCAAGAGCTGCCAGCTAATATCCAGGAATCTAGTAAGAAAGGTGGTCAAGCCGCCAGTAGTTTGAAATGAGCCAGTGGGAGCTGTTCCCCGGTAGAAGTCAGGACGTCTTGGGGGAGAGCTGACTGCCCCGCCCAGCACTGCCTGGGCCCCTTCCCATGTGTCCCCCCAACCCAAAGCAGGGCTCCCTGCAGCAGCGCCCACCTTCTGCACATCAGCCTCCCTTGCACCCGGCTCCCCCATCAGCCCACCCGCTCACACCCGATAGCCAGGGCCCACCCTTAGCAGGGGCGCTGAACAGGCCGCCCCTGGCCAGCACCCACCAACCCTCAGGCTGCTTGTTCCTCCCGCCTGGCGGTGGCCCCCGGGGCAGCCTTCCTGACCCCCAGTGTAAGGTCTCAGAGCCCTGGGGTCCCTCTCCCAGGCTGTGATGACCACAGTTGGGCGCTTACATTTGTAATACTTGATTAGTGGTGCTTTCCCAAAAAGGCCTTCATCAAACAGTGGCTGACTCTTGGGCACTCAATACATGTACAACATAGAGTTTCTGTGAGGGAACTGCAAGAGGCCCAAAGGCAGACAGGGTCCAGGCTGACGGGAGCCCTCCTCCGCACACACATGGGCTGCACAGGAAGCTGAGGAGCTCAGGGAGAACTGACCCCCGACTCCACTGGTGGGCTTCGCTGACTGACCTGCTGGAGCCCAAAGGGCAGAGACAGGGAGGGCAGGGGCCCCAGATGGCAGGAGAGCTCGGCTTTCGGTTTGTTTTGTTAAATAAGGTTTTGAACAGGATAAGGAATTTGAAATAGAAGACACACACTCTCTCTCTCTCTCTCTCTCTCTCTCTCTCTCTACCCCAAGCCCAGAGAACACACTGGGGCCCCCGGGGATGGAGACGGCAGACAGTGGCCCATCCTGACAGAGTTCTCTCTCAAGGAAGCCGAGATGAGACTGCAGTGGAATGCGGGCTGGAGCCAAGAAACTCTGAAGGCCCCAGCCCAGGTCTGTGTGGGGCTGAGCAAGGAGCTGAGCTCCAGGAGCTGGTGAGGGACAGGGAGGCCCGGCGTGCTGCAGTCCATGCGGTCACAAAGAGTCGGACACGACTGAGCGACTGAACTGGGGAAGGAGCTAGCTCTTCCGTCCTGATGCCAGGGCTCTGCTGGACCCCCCTAGACCCCAGCCACGGGGTTTGCTGGCATCGGGAGTTTCCCGGGTGACTTTTGAGTAACTACCACCTGCAGGACTGTCCTCTGGCCCCCACGTTCCTCTAGGGGTTGCTCCACCCATTGGGAGCTGCTCCACCCATTCAGAGCTCCATGTCTTCCAGCTGATAGGGGAGGCTCTGCTGTGACTGGCCGGAGGCCGGCATCACTCTCCCTGCAGGCTGCAGCCAGGCTCCTGGAATCCACCATCTCTTCAAGTCCAGAAAGATGCTGGAGGCCCTTCATTAAAAAGTGGGTACCTTCCCTCAAGGACTTCAGTGTATCTGAATTTTGGGTCAAGAAGCTAGTATTAGCTATAGGGTAAGTGAGGGTTCCTCTGAGCAGAGGTCTCCAAACTGGGTATAGGCAGGGGTTACTCAAAACAGGAATCCAAGAAAAACATACACAGGAAATGAAGCTTTCCCGCTATTAACCGTGCGGCACCACGCTCAGAGCATCTGTCAGGCTGCGCAGCACTTCTGACACTCGGGGGATCCCGAGGACAATGGGCTTCCCACCAAAAGGGGCAGACAGGGGCTGGTGGGGACAGGCCGGAGGCTCCGAGCGCCCCACTTATGTAGAATTACAGACAGTGTCATCTGATTTCAATACGTTCAGTTCAGCCACTAAGTCGTGCCCGACTCTTTGCAACTCTATGGAGCCACGGTTCCCTGTCCTTTACCAACTCCCAGAGTTTACTCAAAGTCATATCCATCGAGTCGGTGATGCCATCAACCATCTCATCCTCTAGCGTCCCCTTCTCCTGCCTTCAATCTTACCGAGCATAAGGGTCTTTTCCAATGAGTCAGTTCTTTGCATCAGGTGGCCAAAGTATTGGAATTTCAGCTTCAGGATTGGTCCTTCCAGTGAATATTTAGGACTGATCTCCTTTAGGATAGACTGGTTGGATCTCCTTGCAGTTCAAGGGACTCTCAAGAGTCTTCTCCAACACCCAGTCCAAAAACATCAATTCTTTGGCACTCAGCTTTCTTTATAGTCCAACTCTCACATCCATACATGGTTACTGGAAAAACCATAGCTTTGACTAGACGGACCTTTGTTGGCAAAGTAATGTCTCTGCTTTTGAATATGTTACCTAGGTTGGTCATAACTTTTCTTCCAAGAAGCAAGCATCTTTTAATATCATGGCTGCAATCACCATCTGCAGTAATTTTGAAGCCCCCCAAAATAAAATCTGACACTGTTTCTGCTGTTTCCCCATCTATTTGCCATGAAGTGATGGGACCGGATGCCATGATCTTTATTTTCTGAATGTTGAGCTTTAAGCCAACATTCCTCTTTCACTTTCATCAATAGGCTCTTTAGTTCTTCTTCACTCTCTGCCATAAGGGTGGTGTCATCTGCATATCTGAGGTTATTGATATTTCTCCCTGCAGTCTTGATTCCAGCTTGTGCTTCATCTAGCCCAGTGTTTCTCATGTTTTACTCTGCATATAAGTTAAATAGGCATGGGGGAATTCGGAAACAGTGTATGTCCAGTTCCATGTCCAGTTCTAACTGTTGCTTCCTGACCTGCATACAGATTTCTCAGGAGGCAGGTCAGGTGGTCTGGTATTCCCATCTCTTTCAGAATTTTCCACAGTTTATTGCGATCCACACAGTCAAAGGCTTTGGCATAGTCAATAAAGCAGAAGTAGATGTTTTTCTGGAACTCTGTTGCTTTTTTGATGATCCAGTGGATGTTGGCAATTTGATCTCAGGTTCCTCTGCCTTTTCTAAAACCAGCTTGAACATCTGCAAATTCATGGTTTACGTACTGTTGAAGCCTGACTTGGAGGATTTTGAGCATTACTGTGCTAGAGTGTGAGATGAGTGTAGTTGTGCAGTAGTTTGAACATTCTTTGGCATTGCCTTTCTTTGCGATTGGAATGAAAAATGACCTTTTCCAGTCCTGTGGCCCCTGCTGAGTTTTCCAAATTTGCTGGCATATTGAGTACAGCACTTTAACAGCATCTTCTTTTAGGATTTGAAACAGCTCAACTGGAATTCCACTACCTCCACTAGCTTTGTTCGTAGTGATGCTTCCTAAGGCCCACTTGACTTCGCATTCCAGGATTTTAATAAAAGGACTCTCGTAAAATGGATGAGTGGCTTAGAGAGATTCTCATGGAGAATTTCAGTGCATGTAACACCAGGACAAACAGGAATATGGAAGCCCTAATGCTTGTGGGGTGAAAAATTCATGT
>SJYW01028301.1:0-10712 GCA_006410735.1 Raphicerus campestris | reverse complement strand
TGTGTGTGATATATGTAATATGTGAGTTCTTATAAATAAGTTAATGTCAATTTTTAGCATGCTAGTGTGAAATATTAATTTATTATTAAATATTAGTTATAAACCAGAGATCAGTATTCTAGTTAAAGATGAAGAGATACGATATATGAATGTTTTTTGAAAAGACACAAGACACGTTTGTTCCTACTGACCACAGCCTCTACAAAAAGAAAAGAAAGTAGATACAAAAAACTAACAAGAGTCTCACCCATTGATCTATATTTCTGTCTTTGTGCTAGTACCATACTGTCTTAATGACTGTGGCTTTGTAGTAGAGCCTGAAGTCAGGCAAGTTGATTCCTCCTGTTCCATTCTTCTTTCTCAAGATTGTTTTGCTATTCAAGGTTTTTTTGCATTTCCATACAAATCTTGAGATTATTTGTTCTAGTTCTGTGAAAAATACTGCTGGTAGCTTGATAGGGATTGCATTGTAGGGATTGCATTGCTTGATAGGGATTGAATCTGTAGATTGATTTGGGTAGTATACTCATTTTCATTATATTGACTCTTCTGCTCCATGAACATGGTATATTTCTCCATCTATTAGTGTTCTCTTTGATTTCTTTCATCAGTGTTTTATAGTTTTTGATATATAGGTCTTTAGTTTCTTTAGGTAGGTATATTCCTAAGTATTTTATTCTTTTCATTGTAATGGTGAATGGAATTGTTTCCTTATACTGTTGGTGGGAATGCATACTGGAATGTTTTCCAGTATGGAAAACAGTGTGGAGATTCCTTAAAAAATTGCAAATAAAACTGTCTTATGACCCAGCAATCCCACTGGGCATACACACCGAGGAAACCCGAATTGAAAGAGACACATGTACCCCAATGTTCAGTGCAGCATTGTTTATAATAACCAGGATATGGAAACAACCTAGAGGTCCATCAGCAGATGAATGAATAAGGAAGCTGTGGTACCACAAAATGGAGTATTACTCAGCCCTTAAAAAGAATAAATTTGAATCAGTTCTAATGAGATGGATGAAACTGGAGCTGATTATACAGAGTGAAGTAAGCCAGAAAGAAAAACACCAATACAGTATACTGACACATATATATGGAATTTAGAAAGATAGTAATGATGACCCTGTATGTGAGACAACAAAAAAGACACAGAGGTACTGAACAGACTTTTGGCCTCTGAGGGAGAGAAAGAGGGTGGGATCATTTGGGAGAATGGCACTGAAACATGTATACTATCATGTAAGAAACGAAGCGCCAGTCTATGTTCGATACAGGATACAGGATGCTTGGGGCTGGAGCACGGGGATGATCCAGAGAGATGATATGGGGTGGGAGGTGGGAGGAGATTTCAGGGTTGGGAGCTCATGTACACCTGTGGCTGATTCATGTCAATGTATGGCAAAACCAATACAGTACTGTAACATAGAATAAATAAAAATAATAATAATAAAAAAGTCTCACTCAAACTTGAAAAAAAGAAAAATCTTTGGAGCCTGAGTTAAGCAGAAAATAACCCAGGCTGAGAGTTTTACAAGAAATGAAATCAGAAGAGAGAGAGTGTACCAGTCTCTTCAAGACTGTTTTAAGAGATGTAGAAATCTTGCCCAGCACATTGTTAACAAAATGCAAAGCAATGTAGAGAAAATTAAAAGGGAAAAGTGTTAATGAGAATCAGAGAAGAACCCTTTGTATAATCATCACTTGGCATCCACAGAGTATTGGTTCAAAAATCCCCCAACACTCCATGAATACAAAATCCACGGATGCTCAAGTCTCCCTAAGCACATCTTCCCTACACTTTCAGTCATCCCTAGATCACTTACATGATCTAATACAATGTAAACACTTTGTAAATAGTTATAAATACAGTGTAAACACTATGGAAATAGTTGCCAGGTTGAGACCAATCCAAGTTTTGCTTTTTGGAACTTTCTCAAATGTTTTCCCCTGAATACTTTTGATATTGGGTTGGCTGAATCTGTAGATGATGAGGGTTAACCGTACTCAGAAAAAAAAAAAAAAAACCACACACACACAGAAGCAGTTTTTTATCTTACTGATCAAAACATGGTCACTAATTTTATTATTCTTTAAGTTACACATAGATTTTTGTATGTACATTTTATAACTAAAATTTTAGGGCAAAAAGAAAATATAAGCCAAATCAAGATACTTTTTAATGTTGTTCAACAATAACACGGGTAGGTTTTTAGATAATAAATTACTTGAATGATGAAGGGAAGGAACACAATTAAAAGAAGTCACGATTACCAAAAAGAACAAAGATACTTTGCCGAAATAAAAATTCAGCATAGATGATGAGGAAGAGAGTGACACTGCTATATGCAGAGGCACGGTTGCTACTGTTTTAGAAATCATTACAGATAAGCATAACACTGCTGCACTCAAAAACATTTCAGATTGTGCTGACTTTCTGCAGTAAACTTTGAAATAGGATAATGTGTTTAATTAGGAAAATACACATGAAAAATGAATTTGTGTTGAAGGTTTTAAATAAAATAAAATAGTTGAGGTTATCAGAAATATTAGAATCTTACACAGTAATCTTTTTTTCTAACTCACTGCTTTTCTTCTTTTTTTGGTCCAAGCTATTTTCCAGAGATGGTTTTAATTCAATGTATTTCTTTAATTGTTCCTTTTCATCTTCAGACTTAGGAAAAAAAAAACAATTTGAGAAAATTATTTTTAAACACCTAGAGAGACTTATTTCTTAAAAATATTATTTCTCATGAGTTCACAAATTAATATGAATTTACAGTAAACACAGCTTTTAAACCTGATTGATGCCAATAACAGATTTCAAAATTGATGACTTTTCTTAAAACAATTTAAAATGAATTTTCATTTCATCATTTTTCTGGAATTTAAATTGCCAACATTTATTTGTTAAAAATAGAGCCTTTTACACATAAAATACTAAATGTTAATGAAAGTTTTTTTAAAGACTGCCTATATTTACATTTTACTTTCTAGCTGCTGCTGCTGCTGCTGCTGCTAAGTCCCTTCAGTTGTGTCCAACTCTGTGCGACCCCAGAGACAGCAGCCCACCAGGCTCCCCCGTCCCTGGGATTCACCAGGCAAGAACACTGTAATGGCTTGCCATTTCCTTCTCCAATGCATGAAAGTGAAACATGAAAGTGAAGTCACTCAGTCGTGTCTTGACTCTTAGCGACCCCATGGACTGCAGCCTACCAGGCTCCTCCATCCATAGGGCTAGAGATATTTTAAAAAGTAAAAAATTATCTTCCAGAGATAATTTTTGAACTCTGTTGGTAATTTTTCTTTCCTTATGACTTTATAATAACAAGTAGTCTGTATAAGAAAAAAATATTATAAATTGTGATTTCATTCATTTATTGTAAGTGCCATTACATATAGATATTAGGAAAAGACAAATCAGAGTCTCTTCAAAAAAAAAAAAAAAAAAAGTTGTGCATTTTTTTCTTTAAAACTATTGCAGCTGAAAATTTTCTCATTTAATGAAGAGAAAGTAAGAATCTCATTTATATACTTACAACTTTAGTAAAAAGACTGGGTCTAAAACACCCACCAAGATATACCAAACTGTAAGATAAATTAGTTAAGTACATTAAGTATTTATCAAACAGTAAGTTAGAAACCACAAGAAACAGAAAGGCTAAAAATTCTTAAATCATAATAAATCTGCTAAGGCCTAAAACAGAACTCACCTTGAATTGTCTATGAACTAGAGTTTTGCTATATTAAATAGAAGACATCGCTTCATTACTTTCAAAGTGAGAATTTTTTTAAAAAGATAAATCACTTCAAACTGAAATGAACTTCCAGAGGGAACTGTATTCAATACAGATATATACATAGATGTGTGTGTGTCAGTCCCTCAGTTGTGTCCGACTCTTTGTGACCCCATGGACTGTAATCCACCAGGCTCCTCTGTCTATGGAATTCTGCAGGCAAGAATACTGGAGTGGCTTGCCATTTCCTTCTCCAGGGGATCTTCCCAACCCAGAGATTGAACCCAGGTCTCCCACATTGCAGGCAGACTCTTTACCAACTGAGTCACTGGGGAAGCCATATATACATGTATAAGTATAACTAAGTCACTTTGCTGTACACTTGAAACTAATACAATATTGTATATTGATTATACTGCAGTTAAAACAAGAACCACCACCAACCTCAAAAACAACCACCAAAAAAGGTAAGGAACACATTTTCTTAAGTTCTTCATAAAAGTCAGCTGTATATCATTGAAAAGAGTATGAGCATTGTTTTTTCACAACCTCACTGTCTCAAGTTGAATTTAAAATAATTATTTTCATATTTATAATATAGAGTTCCTCATCTGACATACCCCCACTATTTCTGTTGTGTTTGTATAATCATCTGTCTCATTCTGACCCTCATTCTATTTCATATTCATCTTGTCCTTCTTGAGTGAATTCTTCCCCTTTATCCCCCTCCCCATGTTCATACGCATCTAGCTGTTCTTAATTGCTTTGTAATGTTTTTCTTTCATAAGGGCATACTTAGTATGCCAACATTTATAAATCTAAATCATGCACATATATTGCTCTTATTATCACACCATTTTGTATTGTGACTTGGAAGGCTTCCATTTCTGTGGTAGGATCCCTTTTGTCATATAAGGGGATATGACATGTGAATGGCATGTGAAAAAGTACAGGGAAAAAAGAGTTACAAACAAAACAACTTANTAATCCACCAGGCTCCTCTGTCTATGGAATTCTGCAGGCAAGAATACTGGAGTGGCTTGCCATTTCCTTCTCCAGGGGATCTTCCCAACCCAGAGATTGAACCCAGGTCTCCCACATTGCAGGCAGACTCTTTACCAACTGAGTCACTGGGGAAGCCATATATACATGTATAAGTATAACTAAGTCACTTTGCTGTACACTTGAAACTAATACAATATTGTATATTGATTATACTGCAGTTAAAACAAGAACCACCACCAACCTCAAAAACAACCACCAAAAAAGGTAAGGAACACATTTTCTTAAGTTCTTCATAAAAGTCAGCTGTATATCATTGAAAAGAGTATGAGCATTGTTTTTTCACAACCTCACTGTCTCAAGTTGAATTTAAAATAATTATTTTCATATTTATAATATAGAGTTCCTCATCTGACATACCCCCACTATTTCTGTTGTGTTTGTATAATCATCTGTCTCATTCTGACCCTCATTCTATTTCATATTCATCTTGTCCTTCTTGAGTGAATTCTTCCCCTTTATCCCCCTCCTCATGTTCATACGCATCTAGCTGTTCTTAATTGCTTTGTAATGTTTTTCTTTCATAAGGGCATACTTAGTATGCCAACATTTATAAATCTAAATCATGCACATATATTGCTCTTATTATCACACCATTTTGTATTGTGACTTGGAAGGCTTCCATTTCTGTGGTAGGATCCCTTTTGTCATATAAGGGGATATGACATGTGAATGGCATGTGAAAAAGTACAGGGAAAAAAGAGTTACAAACAAAACAACTTACCTTTGTGAGACCAAGGCCCGTGAGAGACATGAGAGGTTGTGGAAGAGGCTCAGGCGATGGGAAGGCAGGATGAGAGAAGCCCTGGACTCCAGGTGATGGTTCAGGAATGGTTTCAGCAACATCTTCAATTTCACTGTCAGAATTATTGTCCTCAGACAAGGTTGTACTCTCCGATCTCACAATGCCACATTTTGCTTCTACTACAGTGAAAACAATGGAGAGTACATGAGAACATCTGTAATTTCAAATCAGTGAATAATTGAATTGAATTTCAAATCAGTGAATAATTGTCACCAGGAGGACAGTCTTAGATAACTTACTGTTTCTTTTGAATTACTGAGAAGCATTCATTAGCTTTGTTAAGTTTGGTTTCAGGACATTCTGGAGAAGAAAATAAGAATTTTAAGAATAATGAGTCAAATTTAATAAAATAATTAAAACATCCCCCATTACTCTATGATCTAATACAAAGAGCACAGACTCTGGAGTCATTCAGATGTGGATTCAAATCCCAGTTCTGCCACTTATTAACCTTCTCATAGGGTAAGGATTATGACAGATGACATAGGAAGTCCCAGATGTTCCTCTCCTTACCCCTAATATACTACTGCTATACAAATCCCATGACACCCACTAGATTACTTTCTCTATCAAAATGTTCTAGAATAAAAATTTATCCCCAATACTTTAGAGTACTTTGTCTGAAAAACTAAGCTATTTAAATTAGTTGCTATATTTTGAAATTTACTGCATGATTTCTATATGCATGAATTATCACTTGGGAAGGGAAATATGAAAGTTTAATTTTTAGCAGAACCTTATTTAGATGGGTTAGAACTGCAAACAGGAAAAGTTATTTCTATTCTGTTTGTCAAAGAGCTAGAGACAAACGATTTTTTTTTAAATTCAGCTCATTCTAAGAAAGAGGGGGAAAAAAAAGAGTAAACCTGTAGGGCAATGATCATGAATGAAAGCCACAGACACTCTAAAAAGAAAGCCATAAGCAAACATGTTAGCAATAGAGGCAGGGAGATGGGCTCAAAGAACAGACACTGAAAAAATGTATTCTGCAAGGAAAAATTAGGTTAACAGGAAATATTAAAAATGACAAAAGGTAGGGGAGGAGAAAAAAAGGAAAAAGTGAGATATGCCTAGTTAAGTACAAACTTAAGGGAAAGAAAAGAAAAGCATAAGTATAATGAGGTATGTGGAAAAACATATATTTAGAATTTATATACAATAAATCAGTAATATATCAGTATCATTAAAGATACACTATGAACAAAGCCTATGCTTTATATATATATTTTATTAATACATAAATTATATATCTACACTGTTTAAGTTTTATGAAAATATCAACATATATTGTATATAAAATATATATTTAAAACAGAGGCTTTTGTTCATTGTGTATCCCTAATAATAGTGATTTATATTACTTTAAAACTGTTTACAAATAATACTGTAATATTAAATTAATATTAAATTAAACTTTTTGCCACTATAAAAAAGTCATTCAATTAGCCACAATACATGGTCATCTATCACTACTTGAATGCTGTCAAGTATTACTAGAGAGAAAAAAACTGATAAAGAAATATTCCTAACATTTCACTGGGAACAAAGACAGGTAGTCAGAATTCTAAGCAGAATATACTGTTTGAAAAAAAATAATATAATGGAATACAAGATGGAGCTAAAAAGAAGGTCAAGAAATATTAATCTAAATTCTCAGCTCCCAGTTGGACAACACTGAAAAATATATAAGAATTTTTAAGACAATATTTTTATTTATTATGAATAATATTGCAGAATTATAATAACTTTATTTTTTTAATTTTATTTTTACTTTATTCTACGTTACAATACTGTATTGGTTTTGCCATACATTGACATGAATCAGCCACAGGTGTACACGATCTCCCAATACCAAAGCCCCCTCCCACCTCCCACCCCATATCATCTCTCTGGATCATCCCATGCCCACAAGCATCCTGTATCCTGTATCGAACAAAGACTGGTGCTTCATTTCTTACATGATAGTATACATGTTTCAATGCCATACTCCCGAATCATCCCACCCTCTCCCTCTCCCTCAGAGGCCAAAAGTCCGTTTTATCACATATTTCTTATTTATTTTCTTGTTGTGCAGGACCTCCTTACTCAACATAACTCAACTGAACTTCTACATCCTAAATATTAAAAAGAGCATCTAAATTTAAGTCATATTTTTAGAATTCAAACAAATTTAACTGCTATATTATGTATATTAGCTGTAACATTATGTAGGATTCCATTTGTCTCTTCATTTATTCACATTCAACAACTATTAAAATGGTTCTTACATTTGAGATATATGTTACATGCTCCAGGAAATGCACAATTGTTTCCTGATCTCCACTAGTTTATACTGATACAGAGGCTATAAGATAAATATTTAAATAACAATAATACAAAATGTCTGAAATCTGAAATTTTAGAATATGACACAAGGACTTTCAGTAGACTTTTTTCTTTTTTACTACAATACAAAAAATATCTGAAGTTGTAAGTTTTATCTTATGGCTATTAAAAGCCTGTGCTCCTACAGCTGGCTATTATTTTAGGCAAAACATGTGTTCTTTAATGAGATGAACAATTGGAAATATCTTCTTAATGGGATGCTTTAGAAAACACGGTGGAATCCCTTTATAATATGGATTTTGAGGAACCAATTTTTAATTTCTAAATTTCCATAATTACAACTATTACTTTAGTTTTAATGCAGAGCCAAAGACAGAAACAGAGAAAGAAAGAAAGAAAGCACCCTCCTAACACTTCTAAGAAACCAAAATAGTGTCTAAGGGTAGAAAAAAAAAACTAGATGATATAAACTATACAGTTTTGGAACTGAAAAGTTCCAGGAAGATTCCATGATTATTACAGTAAGTAGTTGTATCCACCATGAGTATTATAAAAGTCAAGTCAGTATGGTTTAAATTCACAATAAGACTCTTTATCCTTGACAAAATTTTATATTTTCTCCATTGTAAGAATGCTTTTCCCAATACAATTTTCCTGTCACTATGTATTTTCCAATCCATTTTTTTTCTTCACTCCACCTTCAGTATTTGAGACTTCCCTGGCGGCTCAGACAATAAGCATACGCCTACAATGTGGGAGACCTGGGTTCAATGCCTGGGTCGGGAAGATCTCCTGGAGAAGGAAATGGCAACCCACTCTAGTACTCTTGCCTGGAAAACCCCATGGACGGAGGAGCCTAGTAGGCTACAGTCCATGAGATCGCGAAGAGTCAGACATGACTGAGAGACTTCACTTTCACTTTGCACTATTTACTAAAGTAAAAAGAAAAAAAAAGTCAACTAGTCATATTTTTATAAAGTGGTTTGCTCTCACCAACTTTCCATTACAATCATACAACAGTGAGAGGGACACCACTGCTGAATATTAAGAGTAAATGTGATATGAAACTAAATTCAGAGCCAGAAAACTGATTACAGAAGAGAGCACTTTATCTTGGTTTCCAAATCTAAGTCTTCATCATCTGATGTAGGCCATGAATCAACACCAGGTTTGTTGGAAAATCTTTAGAGAAAAAACATATATCACAAAAATGACTTGAGTTCATTTTTTTAAACAAAAAAAAAGTGAAAGTTTGGCTATCTGTGTATTAAGTGAAGTTTCTTGACATAATTAAAATCTGGTCTCTATTTTTAAAAAGCTTTTTTGTGTTTTTTTTTTTAAATATTTTTTTCATCAGTGTTTTATAGTTTTTGATATATAGGTCTTTAGTTTCTTTAGGTAGGTATATTCCTAAGTATTTTATTCTTTTCGTTGCAATGGTGAATGGAATTGTTTCTTTAATTTCTTTTTCTACCTTCTCATTATTAGTGTATAGGAATGCAAGGGATTTCTGAGTGTTGATTTTATATCCTGCAACTTTACTATATTCATTGATTAGCTCTAGTAGTTTTCTGGTCGAGTCTTTAGGATTTTCTATGTAGAGGATCATGCCATCTCCAAACAGTGAAAGTTTTACTTCTTCTTTTCCAATCTGGATTCCTTTTATTTCTTTTTCTGCGCTGATTGCTGNACGCCTACAATGTGGGAGACCTGGGTTCAATGCCTGGGTCGGGAAGATCTCCTGGAGAAGGAAATGGCAACCCACTCTAGTACTCTTGCCTGGAAAACCCCATGGACGGAGGAGCCTAGTAGGCTACAGTCCATGAGATCGCGAAGAGTCAGACATGACTGAGAGACTTCACTTTCACTTTGCACTATTTACTAAAGTAAAAAGAAAAAAAAAGTCAACTAGTCATATTTTTATAAAGTGGTTTGCTCTCACCAACTTTCCATTACAATCATAAAACAGTGAGAGGGACACCACTGCTGAATATTAAGAGTAAATGTGATATGAAACTAAATTCAGAGCCAGAAAACTGATTACAGAAGAGAGCACTTTATCTTGGTTTCCAAATCTAAGTCTTCATCATCTGATGTAGGCCATGAATCAACACCAGGTTTGTTGGAAAATCTTTAGAGAAAAAACATATATCACAAAAATGACTTGAGTTCATTTTTTTAAACAAAAAAAAAGTGAAAGTTTGGCTATCTGTGTATTAAGTGAAGTTTCTTGACATAATTAAAATCTGGTCTCTATTTTTAAAAAGCTTTTTTGTGTTTTTTTTTTTAAATATTTTTTTCATCAGTGTTTTATAGTTTTTGATATATAGGTCTTTAGTTTCTTTAGGTAGGTATATTCCTAAGTATTTTATTCTTTTCGTTGCAATGGTGAATGGAATTGTTTCTTTAATTTCTTTTTCTACCTTCTCATTATTAGTGTATAGGAATGCAAGGGATTTCTGAGTGTTGATTTTATATCCTGCAACTTTACTATATTCATTGATTAGCTCTAGTAGTTTTCTGGTCGAGTCTTTAGGATTTTCTATGTAGAGGATCATGCCATCTCCAAACAGTGAAAGTTTTACTTCTTCTTTTCCAATCTGGATTCCTTTTATTTCTTTTTCTGCGCTGATTGCTGTGGCCAAAACTTCCAGAACTATATTGAAAGTAGTGGTGAAATTGGGCACCCTTGTCTTGTTCATGACTTTAGGGGAAATGCTTTCAGTTTTTCACCATTGAGGATAATGTTTGCTGTGGGTTTGTCATATATAGCTTTTATT
>SJYW01028299.1:368463-387422 GCA_006410735.1 Raphicerus campestris | reverse complement strand
GAAATATAGATCAATGGAACAAAATAGAAAGCCCAGAGATAAATCCACACACCTATGGACACCTTATCTTCGACAAAGGTCTTTCTTTAAACTGTACCGGTGATCAACCTCTTCTTCTGTTCAGTCTTGCTTCTATCTGCCCCTTAAGAGGTTGTTTCTGAAAGAGCAGCCTAATAATCTACCAGTGTGCCCATGTTTATGTCCCAGACTCTCTTTCCTGGGAAAATGACCCATGGCAGCACCTTAAAGATTGAGATGAAAGGTAATTGTGTTTTATATTTCCACGTAGTTGACCTAATCAAGATTGTACTAAAACAGTTCTCAGCAACAGACTGGAGGGGAAAATGACTTGATGTATATACTAAATGTAAAGACTTTAAAAATATTAAACACTTAAAAACATTTTAGGACCTTTGTCACTAAAATAATCTGAGCCAACCTGGAACATACACAAGAAAGAGCTATAACATTGAGCCTGTGGAATTACTAAGAGTTGGAGAGCATAGATAGCTGCATCTGTTAAACCCAGTGTGCTGATTTCTTGCTCAGGCAGCAGAGGGAGAAGGAAGTGGATACTTAGATATCTACAGTGGACACTCAAACCATTAGCGAGAGGAAAGAAATCCCTAACTCACTTTTCGAAGACTGTCTTTAGGACATTACCTGCCAAGAACATGATGAAAATCATGCTTTGATCTTGAAAAAGGCTCTCTGTCTCAATATTAGTCCTTACAAGTCTGTTGTTTGTGTGGCTGAATCACATCCTTTGAACATACTTATTCTGCAATACCACCCTGTCTTAAATTTTGTCACCATTGCATTCTAAAGAAATGGGCTTAAATTTTTTTTTCTATTTTGAAAAAATAATGTCTTTTCTACATCACTTGCCATTCTTGAGATGCACTTATCATTTTGAGCTGTGCTCACTCAGTCGTGTCCAACTCTTAGGAACCCTATGGACTATAGCCTTCCAGGCTCTTCTGTCCATGGGATTCTCTAGGCAAGAATACTGGAGTGGGTTGCCAAGTGCTCTCTCAGGGGATCTTCCTGACCCAGGTATCAAACCCATGTGTCTCTTCAATCTCCTGTATTGGCAGGTAGCTTCTTCACCATCTACACTAACTGGGAAATCCTAATCATTAAGTAACATTAAAATGCCAAACAAGCAAAAAAGAATGAAGGAAACATAGAGCCCAAAGGGATTATTCTTTCATATTAATACAGAATTTATCAAATAATAAGTAGCTTAAAGGAGAGTTTTTCCTCAGAAGTGCATGATGAATTAAAAATATGAAGTTAAACTATTAATTTATAAATGTACATCTGAAGGTCATCTGATATAATGCTCGATCCAGCAAAAGAGATTTCTGGTCATTAAAAAGAAAGCTAGGGTTGGATGTAGGCTTTTCTACTTAACAATGACACTGTGTGCAGTTCACACAGCTTTCTGAGCAAAAGTATCTTGATAAGAATGAAAGATAATATTAACAGAGCAGCTGACACTGTGAACTGTGAAAAGTATATGTGTGCTGTGTGTGTGCTTACTTGCTCAGTCGTGTCTGACTCTGCAGTCTCATGGACTGTAGCCTGCCAGGCTTCTCTGTGGGAGTGCCAGTGGGTTGCCATGCCCTCCTCCAGGGAATCCAACACAGGGACTGAAACCAGGTTTCCCGCATTGCAAGCAGATTCTTTACTGTCTGAGCCACCAGGGAAGCCCATGAAAGTCATATAATATATTACAATAGGGGATTCAGAATTTTCTCAGTAGTGAAAGATCTATTTAATTTTATTTTGCAGCATCAAATCGGATATTTAACAATATTTCAGTTTATGGACTCCATTCATATTATAGTACATCTTGTTGAAAAACAATCATATTTTTCAGGAATTCCTATTCCTTATCCATGGATGATCAAAGGATGGTAGCTGTGGTTACTTCAGAGGTGACAGCTGTGATTCTCAGGGTAAGTGTTTTAAATGGGTGAAAACCAGGATGGTCTATATCAGTAAAGAATGCTGGGTAGAATTCCACAACCCAGACTCTTGCCACTAAACCCGGAAAGCAGTTTATGAGATTCATTCCTTTGGGTCCTTCATCATATACAACTAGAGAGGCAGCACCAAAGTTGGTTGCCGTGAAACTGTCACACCACCAGAGCTGAAGACTAGTTGAGAGTCGCCTTTTGGGAAAGGAACCCAGAAACGTACTGGAGAAAACCCAGGACTGCAGTAAAGAGTGGCCAGAGGATTCTAAGAGGTGGGGGAGTGACCGAGAGAAGTGTGACCCAGTTCATAATTTGCTACCAGTACATTCCACAATTGCAACAAAAAATAAGTCTTTGGGGATATTTTGGGAAAAAAAATCATGAATTGTCTCTATTTCAAAGTGTCATTAATACTGGCATTACAGGCATGCCTCACTTCTTCCTTTATGCATTGTTGAAATCTTAATGTTTTAAGAAATGATTTTTTTTTAGCCTATTGATATGATGGATTGTATTCATTGATTTTTGAGTGTTAAACCAGCCTTGCATACCTGCTATAAATCTCACCTGATCATTGTGTAGAGTTCTTTTTACATATTGTTGGATTCAGTTTGCTAATGCTTTAAGGATATTTTTCATCTATGTCTTTGAGAGATACCGGTATGTAGTTTTTTTTTCTTTTTTCCCTTGTGATGTTTTTGTCTGATTATGGTACTGTGATTTTGCTGACCTTATAGAATGAGCTAGGATATATTCTTTCTACTTCTCTTATCTGAAAGAGTGTTTAGAGTATTAGTATAATTTCTTCTTTTTGCTAGAATTCACCAATAAATGCAACTAGACCAGGTACTTTCTGTTTTAAAAAATTATTAATTTTTGATTCAATTTATTTTATAGTACAGTTATTTAAATTGTCTACTTCTTGTGTGAGTTTTGTCAGATAATGTCTTTCAACAGATTGGTCCATTTCATCTAAGTTTTCAAATTAGCAGACATGAGGATATTTATAATGTGCCTTTATTCTTTCAGCTTCCATGAGATAAGTAGGTAATGTCTATATTTCACTTAGGACATTACTGATTTGCATTCTCTTTGGCTAGATGGTTGTCAATTTTATTGACCATTTTTTAAAAAGAAGGCTTTAGTTTCATTGATGCTTCTCTATTGATTGTATGTTTAATTTTAGTAATTTCTGATCTAATGGATCCTTTTTGTCTTCTTATTTTAGAATTTGTTCTTTTCCTAGTTTTCTAAGGTGAATGCTTAGATGATTGATTTTAGATGTTCATTATTTAATATGTGAATTAGTGCTATAAATTTCCCTCTAAGTGCTGTTTTTGCTGCATCTCATTATTTTTGATAAGTTGTCATTTTACTTTAATTCAATATGTTTTAAAATTTCCAGTGACATTTCCAATGACTAATGTGTTACTTAAAAATGGATTGTTTAATCTGGTTGTGTTTTGGAATTTCTAAGCTATCTTTCTGTTCCTGATTTTTAGGTTAGTCTCGTTATGATCTGAGAATGGACCTTGTGTGATTTATGTCCTTTTTAAATTTGTTAAGATGTGATTTCTGATCTGGAATGTGGTCTGGACATAAATGTTCCATGTGAGCTTGAAGTATGTGTATTCTTTTGTCGAATAATGCAGTTGATAAATACCAACTATATCCAACTGATTGATGGTGCTCTTGAGTACAACTGCGTGCTTCTGCCAGCTGGATGACAGAGAATTTTTGAGGTCTGATAGTGAGTCCATCTATTTCTCCTTACAGTTCTATCAGTTTTTGCCCTAGGTATTTTGAACTTCTGTATTTAAGAACATGCATTTTAAGGATTATGGCTTTTTGAGACTTGATCCTTTTATCATTTTGTAATGCCCCTCTTTTTCCCTGATAACTTTCTTCTGACGTCTACTCCTTCAGAAATGAATACACTTGTTTTCTTTCTTTTGATTAGTATTAGTAAGAAATGATATTTAGGAAAACTTATGTATGTACTCGTTACATATTTTCTTCAACTCATATAATATTCATTGCCATGTTTACATGAAGATCACTAGTTTTATAGCTCTCCTGCATAGAAAAGAATAATATAACATCCTGGGAAGTTGTTGTAAGAGTTAAGTCAGGGAGAGCTGGAAGAAAACTTGCTGATGGATGAGATTTGACTCATAAATGTAAATAAAGTGATAATACTTGACTTTGATACAAACTTCTGGCTTAAAATAACCTAATGCTTTAACTTGAAATTGCCTGGCCAGAATAGAAGAACCCAGGGAAGTGTCAATCAGAATCATAGTCTAAAAGGGAAGTGAAGGTAGTTGAACAGGTGCCCAGAATCCTTTAAAATTAATCAGCCAGATATACAGAAGTTACCTTAGGATAGAATCTGGTGGGTGGAAGTTCAGATCATTAAACTCTATTTCATTGGGAAAGGAAACTAGTGTTAGATTATAGAATGAGTGCAGAAAATGTAGGCTGAATCACCCATTCTATTGCAGAATATATGTTAATATATTTAAAAATTATTGTTCATACCTTGTGTTACTTCACCTGATTTTCTTGGCAGATTAGTTTGAATGAATTTTATATAAGATAAAAGAGTGTAGGAATTAGCTGGAGATTTTCTTAGGGGTGATGATTTGAACGATGTAATATTTCTGGTTGTTCTTTGCCTATATACTCAAACATTATAAAACTGTGTTCGTTATCTTCCTACCAGCATTTGAATTGGCATCTGTAGAGAACCATTGTCTCTGTAAAGTGCTGTTTCCTCTAATGTGAAAACAGTTTTGAAAAGCTTGAAAGTAGAGTGTGTGTTCCTTTTTTTGTTTGTTGTAGTAGTGTGAGCATTGGCAGAGTTTATGAAGTAAATGCTATAGATTCAAATCTAAAAAAAAAATTCATATGTACAAGTTTCAGAATGCATTACTTTGTGTATATAGTTTTTCCATGCTAACATGCACTATTCATTAATAAAACAGTCATTCTTTATTATAGACAAAGCAAATGTTCCATACATCACCCTAGAGAAAGACCATTTAGAAATAAACAAGCAATGCCTTAAGGAGATGTTTAATTTAGCAAAAATAGCCACCCAAGCCTAGTTATCTTTTGGGGAAAGGAAATAGGAGATAAACAACCATCCTGAAGGGAGTTGATTTGAAAATAAATTAAACATTTTCCCATGAGAGGCACGGTGGAGAGAGAGAGTATTCGTGAATAGCACCCAGCAGTCAGTCAAGACAAGACAAGCACCCAAGTGACGTTGAAACAAATGTGTTTCTTTTTCCATAGTGGATTTGTAAGTTTTTAAAATTACAGTCCATTAAAAGTCTCACTGGTCTTTTGTTACTGATTTAGACACTTTCTTATTTTCAACATTTTATAATTTATTTGCGTTTGTTTTCCAGATATTTTTGTAAATCTTATTTTGAATCAGTGTTTTGTACTTCATTTTTATTAGCATTATTCCTTTCTTAAATGTTAAGGTAATTTTCTCTTCTTTAAAGGTTTATTATTTCAATTAAATTCCCTACAATATATCCCCTGATTTAACATTACCATGACCCTGTTTCCACATTGAAAACAAAAACAAAAAACCCTACAGATCATATTAAAACTTTATTTTGCATTTTTCATCTTATTTTGAAGCATTTCATCTGAGATTCAAATAGACCAACATATAGTTTATAGTTCACTAAAACACTATAGTCAGTGTAAAACATTTGGAAGCATCCTTGTTGTCTTTCCTTACTATCTCAACTTCAGATTTTCTGCAAGTATATCAGAAAGCAAAGCACATCAGTGAACTCTCATAGCACTGAAAAGACATTCATTTTTTCTCGGAGGTCAGCAACTCTATATCAAGTTATCATGTCAGTTAGTCTTGCTCATTTCAGCCCTCCTATTTAAAGAATTGACTAAATTATCAGTTTTGGTAATCCACTGCCATCTGTTTGATATTCTTCCTCTTGCATTCTGCCTTTAGTGTACCACTAGTTTATAGCTTTTAATTTTATACTTCCAATACCGAAATAAGGGCTAGGACAGACATATCTATAAGGAACTGAGGCTCAGGACCCCTGTTCTCAGCCACTTTTGTGGCTCTGATCTTCCTGCCTGATCTTTCTTCATGACAGCAGGATTGTAAGAACATCAATCAAACAAAAGCAAGAATTGGGGAAGTAATAGGATAATAATTGGAAAAACCAAGACCAGCAGACAGAAATACCGAGTTGCATAGAATTTAGAAGTGAGTCTCTTGGGTTGTGGAAGGGAAGAACAGATAAGACTGCGGGAGTAGGGGAGTGGGTCTGAACATGCAGAAATAATCAAATGTGGTTCATAAATAAAAGATTTCTTTAAAACTTTGATAAAGTTTCCTCCTGTTACTTTATTGCATTAAACTTGTATTTCTGTCTCTTGAGTGATTTGACTGAACGAAACTAGATTAGCATCCTGTTGTGAAATGAGGATACCATGTCCATTCCCTCTGCTTCCCAGGGTTGCTTTGCACATCAGAAAAGTCAGTTTTTATCAGCATTATGCAGGATCACTCTGCCAACCTTGTGTCTGGGGTGAGGCATGGATGGTGGGTTATTTCACATGTCNATGTTTATGTCCCAGACTCTCTTTCCTGGGAAAATGACCCATGGCAGCACCTTAAAGATTGAGATGAAAGGTAATTGTGTTTTATATTTCCACGTAGTTGACCTAATCAAGATTGTACTAAAACAGTTCTCAGCAACAGACTGGAGGGGAAAATGACTTGATGTATATACTAAATGTAAAGACTTTAAAAATATTAAACACTTAAAAACATTTTAGGACCTTTGTCACTAAAATAATCTGAGCCAACCTGGAACATACACAAGAAAGAGCTATAACATTGAGCCTGTGGAATTACTAAGAGTTGGAGAGCATAGATAGCTGCATCTGTTAAACCCAGTGTGCTGATTTCTTGCTCAGGCAGCAGAGGGAGAAGGAAGTGGATACTTAGATATCTACAGTGGACACTCAAACCATTAGCGAGAGGAAAGAAATCTCTAACTCACTTTTCGAAGACTGTCTTTAGGACATTACCTGCCAAGAACATGATATAAATCATGCTTTGATCTTGAAAAAGGCTCTCTGTCTCAATATTAGTCCTTACAAGTCTGTTGTTTGTGTGGCTGAATCACATCCTTTGAACATACTTATTCTACAATACCACCCTGTCTTAAATTTTGTCACCATTGCATTCTAAAGAAATGGGCTTAAATTTTTTTTTCTATTTTGAAAAAATAATGTCTTTTCTACATCACTTGCCATTCTTGAGATGCACTTATCATTTTGAGCTGTGCTCACTCAGTCGTGTCCAACTCTTAGGAACCCTATGGACTATAGCCTTCCAGGCTCTTCTGTCCATGGGATTCTCTAGGCAAGAATACTGGAGTGGGTTGCCAAGTGCTCTCTCAGGGGATCTTCCTGACCCAGGTATCAAACCCATGTGTCTCTTCAATCTCCTGTATTGGCAGGTAGCTTCTTCACCATCTACACTAACTGGGAAATCCTAATCATTAAGTAACATTAAAATGCCAAACAAGCAAAAAAGAATGAAGGAAACATAGAGCCCAAAGGGATTATTCTTTCATATTAATACAGAATTTATCAAATAATAAGTAGCTTAAAGGAGAGTTTTTCCTCAGAAGTGCATGATGAATTAAAAATATGAAGTTAAACTATTAATTTATAAATGTACATCTGAAGGTCATCTGATATAATGCTCGATCCAGCAAAAGAGATTTCTGGTCATTAAAAAGAAAGCTAGGGTTGGATGTAGGCTTTTCTACTTAACAATGACACTGTGTGCAGTTCACACAGCTTTCTGAGCAAAAGTATCTTGATAAGAATGAAAGATAATATTAACAGAGCAGCTGACACTGTGAACTGTGAAAAGTATATGTGTGCTGTGTGTGTGCTTACTTGCTCAGTCGTGTCTGACTCTGCAGTCTCATGGACTGTAGCCTGCCAGGCTTCTCTGTGGGAGTGCCAGTGGGTTGCCATGCCCTCCTCCAGGGAATCCAACGCAGGGATTGAAACCAGGTTTCCCGCATTGCAAGCAGATTCTTTACTGTCTGAGCCACCAGGGAAGCCCATGAAAGTCATATAATATATTACAATAGGGGATTCAGAATTTTCTCAGTAGTGAAAGATCTATTTAATTTTATTTTGCAGCATCAAATCGGATATTTAACAATATTTCAGTTTATGGACTCCATTCATATTATAGTACATCTTGTTGAAAAACAATCATATTTTTCAGGAATTCCTATTCCTTATCCATGGATGATCAAAGGATGGTAGCTGTGGTTACTTCAGAGGTGACAGCTGTGATTCTCAGGGTAAGTGTTTTAAATGGGTGAAAACCAGGATGGTCTATATCAGTAAAGAATGCTGGGTAGAATTCCACAACCCAGACTCTTGCCACTAAACCCGGAAAGCAGTTTATGAGATTCATTCCTTTGGGTCCTTCATCATATACAACTAGAGAGGCAGCACCAAAGTTGGTTGCCGTGAAACTGTCACACCACCAGAGCTGAAGACTAGTTGAGAGTCGCCTTTTGGGAAAGGAACCCAGAAACGTACTGGAGAAAACCCAGGACTGCAGTAAAGAGTGGCCAGAGGATTCTAAGAGGTGGGGGAGTGACCGAGAGAAGTGTGACCCAGTTCATAATTTGCTACCAGTACATTCCACAGTTGCAACAAAAAATAAGTCTTTGGGGATATTTTGGGAAAAAAAATCATGAATTGTCTCTATTTCAAAGTGTCATTAATACTGGCATTACAGGCATGCCTCACTTCTTCCTTTATGCATTGTTGAAATCTTAATGTTTTAAGAAATGATTTTTTTTTAGCCTATTGATATGATGGATTGTATTCATTGATTTTTGAGTGTTAAACCAGCCTTGCATACCTGCTATAAATCTCACCTGATCATTGTGTAGAGTTCTTTTTACATATTGTTGGATTCAGTTTGCTAATGCTTTAAGGATATTTTTCATCTATGTCTTTGAGAGATACCGGTATGTA
Organism: Raphicerus campestris; assembly: GCA_006410735.1. NCBI lineage: Eukaryota > Metazoa > Chordata > Mammalia > Artiodactyla > Bovidae > Raphicerus > Raphicerus campestris. The sequence goes on along the minus strand of SJYW01028299.1, from coordinate 378,360 downwards.
GTTTTTTTTTCTTTTTTCCCTTGTGATGTTTTTGTCTGATTATGGTACTGTGATTTTGCTGACCTTATAGAATGAGCTAGGATATATTCTTTCTACTTCTCTTATCTGAAAGAGTGTTTAGAGTATTAGTATAATTTCTTCTTTTTGCTAGAATTCACCAATAAATGCAACTAGACCAGGTACTTTCTGTTTTAAAAAATTATTAATATTTGATTCAATTTATTTTATAGTACAGTTATTTAAATTGTCTACTTCTTGTGTGAGTTTTGTCAGATAATGTCTTTCAACAGATTGGTCCATTTCATCTAAGTTTTCAAATTAGCAGACATGAGGATATTTATAATGTGCCTTTATTCTTTCAGCTTCCATGAGATAAGTAGGTAATGTCTATATTTCACTTAGGACATTACTGATTTGCATTCTCTTTGGCTAGATGGTTGTCAATTTTATTGACCATTTTTTAAAAAGAAGGCTTTAGTTTCATTGATGCTTCTCTATTGATTGTATGTTTAATTTTAGTAATTTCTGATCTAATGGATCCTTTTTGTCTTCTTATTTTAGAATTTGTTCTTTTCCTAGTTTTCTAAGGTGAATGCTTAGATGATTGACTTTAGATGTTCATTATTTAATATGTGGAATTAGTGCTATAAATTTCCCTCTAAGTGCTGTTTTTGCTGCATCTCATTATTTTTGATAAGTTGTCATTTTACTTTAATTCAATATGTTTTAAAATTTCCAGTGACATTTCCAATGACTAATGTGTTACTTAAAAATGGATTGTTTAATCTGGTTGTGTTTTGGAATTTCTAAGCTATCTTTCTGTTCCTGATTTTTAGGTTAGTCTCGTTATGATCTGAGAATGGACCTTGTGTGATTTATGTCCTTTTTAAATTTGTTAAGATGTGATTTCTGATCTGGAATGTGGTCTGGACATAAATGTTCCATGTGAGCTTGAAGTATGTGTATTCTTTTGTCGAATAATGCAGTTGATAAATACCAACTATATCCAACTGATTGATGGTGCTCTTGAGTACAACTGCGTGCTTCTGCCAGCTGGATGACAGAGAATTTTTGAGGTCTGATAGTGAGTCCATCTATTTCTCCTTACAGTTCTATCAGTTTTTGCCCTAGGTATTTTGAACTTCTGTATTTAAGAACATGCATTTTAAGGATTATGTCTTTTTGAGACTTGATCCTTTTATCATTTTGTAATGCCCCTCTTTTTCCCTGATAACTTTCTTCTGACGTCTACTCCTTCAGAAATGAATACACTTGTTTTCTTTCTTTTGATTAGTATTAGTAAGAAATGATATTTAGGAAAACTTATGTATGTACTCGTTACATATTTTCTTCAACTCATATAATATTCATTGCCATGTTTACATGAAGATCACTAGTTTTATAGCTCTCCTGCATAGAAAAGAATAATATAACATCCTGGGAAGTCGTTGTAAGAGTTAAGTCAGGGAGAGCTGGAAGAAAACTTGCTGATGGATGAGATTTGACTCATAAATGTAAATAAAGTGATAATACTTGACTTTGATACAAACTTCTGGCTTAAAATAACCTAATGCTTTAACTTGAAATTGCCTGGCCAGAATAGAAGAACCCAGGGAAGTGTCAATCAGAATCATAGTCTAAAAGGGAAGTGAAGGTAGTTGAACAGGTGCCCAGAATCCTTTAAAATTAATCAGCCAGATATACAGAAGTTACCTTAGGATAGAATCTGGTGGGTGGAAGTTCAGATCATTAAACTCTATTTCATTGGGAAAGGAAACTAGTGTTAGATTATAGAATGAGTGCAGAAAATGTAGGCTGAATCACCCATTCTATTGCAGAATATATGTTAATATATTTAAAAATTATTGTTCATACCTTGAGTTACTTCACCTGATTTTCTTGGCAGATTAGTTTGAATGAATTTTATATAAGATAAAAGAGTGTAGGAATTAGCTGGAGATTTTCTTAGGGGTGATGATTTGAACGATGTAATATTTCTGGTTGTTCTTTGCCTATATACTCAAACATTATAAAACTGTGTTCGTTATCTTCCTACCAGCATTTGAATTGGCATCTGTAGAGAACCATTGTCTCTGTAAAGTGCTGTTTCCTCTAATGTGAAAACAGTTTTGAAAAGCTTGAAAGTAGAGTGTGTGTTCCTTTTTTTGTTTGTTGTAGTAGTGTGAGCATTGGCAGAGTTTATGAAGTAAATGCTATAGATTCAAATCTAAAAAAAAAATTCATATGTACAAGTTTCAGAATGCATTACTTTGTGTATATAGTTTTTCCATGCTAACATGCACTATTCATTAATAAAACAGTCATTCTTTATTATAGACAAAGCAAATGTTCCATACATCACCCTAGAGAAAGACCATTTAGAAATAAACAAGCAATGCCTTAAGGAGATGTTTAATTTAGCAAAAATAGCCACCCAAGCCTAGTTATCTTTTGGGGAAAGGAAATAGGAGATAAACAACCATCCTGAAGGGAGTTGATTTGAAAATAAATTAAACATTTTCCCATGAGAGGCACGGTGGAGAGAGAGAGTATTCGTGAATAGCACCCAGCAGTCAGTCAAGACAAGACAAGCACCCAAGTGACGTTGAAACAAATGTGTTTCTTTTTCCATAGTGGATTTGTAAGTTTTTAAAATTACAGTCCATTAAAAGTCTCACTGGTCTTTTGTTACTGATTTAGACACTTTCTTATTTTCAACATTTTATAATTTATTTGCGTTTGTTTTCCAGATATTTTTGTAAATCTTATTTTGAATCAGTGTTTTGTACTTCATTTTTATTAGCATTATTCCTTTCTTAAATGTTAAGGTAATTTTCTCTTCTTTAAAGGTTTATTATTTCAATTAAATTCCCTACAATATATCCCCTGATTTAACATTACCATGACCCTGTTTCCACATTGAAAACAAAAACAAAAAACCCTACAGATCATATTAAAACTTTATTTTGCATTTTTCATCTTATTTTGAAGCATTTCATCTGAGATTCAAATAGACCAACATATAGTTTGTAGTTCACTAAAACACTATAGTCAGTGTAAAACATTTGGAAGCATCCTTGTTGTCTTTCCTTACTATCTCAACTTCAGATTTTCTGCAAGTATATCAGAAAGCAAAGCACATCAGTGAACTCTCATAGCACTGAAAAGACATTCATTTTTTCTCGGAGGTCAGCAACTCTATATCAAGTTATCATGTCAGTTAGTCTTGCTCATTTCAGCCCTCCTATTTAAAGAATTGACTAAATTATCAGTTTTGGTAATCCACTGCCATCTGTTTGAGATTCTTCCTCTTGCATTCTGCCTTTAGTGTACCACTAGTTTATAGCTTTTAATTTTATACTTCCAATACCGAAATAAGGGCTAGGACAGACATATCTACAAGGAACTGAGGCTCAGGACCCCTGTTCTCAGCCACTTTTGTGGCTCTGATCTTCCTGCCTGATCTTTCTTCATGACAGCAGGATTGTAAGAACATCAATCAAACAAAAGCAAGAATTGGGGAAGTAATAGGATAATAATTGGAAAAACCAAGACCAGCAGACAGAAATACCGAGTTGCATAGAATTTAGAAGTGAGTCTCTTGGGTTGTGGAAGGGAAGAACAGATAAGACTGCGGGAGTAGGGGAGTGGGTCTGAACATGCAGAAATAATCAAATGTGGTTCATAAATAAAAGATTTCTTTAAAACTTTGATAAAGTTTCCTCCTGTTACTTTATTGCATTAAACTTGTATTTCTGTCTCTTGAGTGATTTGACTGAACGAAACTAGATTAGCATCCTGTTGTGAAATGAGGATACCATGTCCATTCCCTCTGCTTCCCAGGGTTGCTTTGCACATCAGAAAAGTCAGTTTTTATCAGCATTATGCAGGATCACTCTGCCAACCTTGTGTCTGGGGTGAGGCATGGATGGTGGGTTATTTCACATGTCCTTGTCAGTCAAGAGACTTAGGCCCTCCTAGGAACTTTGTTCAGTGTTGCATGAAATCATAAACAGTGTATTACATTATTTGAAAGGAAAGAGAAAACACTGTGATCCTTAAAGAGATATATAATATCCTTGACTCTGGGCAGAAAAAGGATTAGAAACAAGACTAAAATAGGACCAGTAAGGAGACATCAGTACTCTGCACAGGGGGAATCACTGCATAGAGATTCCGAATAAAAGAAGTAGATTAAATAGATTAAGGCATTGTAATGTCAGAGTTGTAAATCCAAATATTTTGGGTTTACACTGGAAGTATTGACTGGCAGAGGAATACAGAAGGAAGGGGGTCCATATGAGTTGAGCATGGATTATTAAAAAGAAGATAGTAGTCTGTGATTAGTATGTACTTTTTATATCCTGAGTTTTTCTAATTTGAACATGAATTTGTTCTTACAGTTAGTTGATGAAAGAAAGAACAAAATCAGTACAATAAACTCTAACAAATTTATAGATTGCCTCATAATACCTGGAAGAGGTCCAGTGATGGTATACATTTGTGCATTTGTGAAGATGGGCAATATAAGGCTGGTTACATTTTTAAATATTATGTACACAGTGTAATAGAGGACCAGGGATTGGTTGTAAAGCTGTTCAGAGAAACTAGAGATAATTGCCATAATAATCTACAGAAAAGAGATGCATTTATTTGTTGATGCTCATTATCTGTGCTAGATCTACAGATACACTTTTAAAACCAAAGAAACACAACATGTCACAGTTGACTTTGGAACACTTTCTCTGGCTTCATGCTGATTTTTTGGACTCCAAAAACCTAGGAAAAGAGGGCTGTACTTCATCTGCCTCTTAGGGTGGTTATTATTATTAGAAAATTTGTTTAACTGCCATTAAAGAATTTTGGGGTCTTTTTGAACTTGTGCTGTTATACTTTTGTTAGAGTCCCAGTGAAAGCATTAAAGGAACTCTCTTCTAATGAGAGGATGTTTCTGTTTTCAGAATGATTATATTCAAATTCATAGGTCTTAAGTGGTGTCTGCTTATATTTATCTTGACAGAAAACAGAATTTCCTGCCTTCCAAATGTTGTACATTTCCTTATAAATCTGAGATTTTTCTTGTTTTTGTAAACAGAGTTGTAGCTGACCAGAATATCACTCTTACACATTCATTTTCAATTACTGAGACGGGCTATTTCTAGGAGGAATGCTCAACTATGAAATTTTATTTCTCAGTTTCAAAGCATTAGTCCTGCTCAACAGAGAGTCTGTGGACACACCATTAGAAGCAAGATGAGGATTCTAGGAGATGAGAATTTACAGCTCACATCTCAGATCCTTGTTCCAGCTCTAGGCATGTGTTAATTCTTGGTGGGACTGAAATACACCACCTTGTATGACCACAAAGCATCAGACAAGCTGGAGGCCAAGGATGTAGCAAATGTTGAAAATACTTATTAATTTTTACTGAAATGGTTTAAATTTTTATAACATTGGAAATGTAAAATTTGGAGCAATTATTATTATGCAGTGATTTGCTCTTATTCTAAGAATGAAAATAGAAGTTATGATTTCTTTAAAAATGAGAATATGCTTATACGCTTCAATGTGGAAAGAGTCACATCATCCTCTGTTTATTGTTACGTGAGCAGGAAGCTTATAAGACTTCATATCTATGAGACTCTTATCTATAAGATGGCATTTATAGTATCTGATCTTTATGGTCCTATGTAGGTCTAAAATTCTGAGATTCTCTCAAATTACATGTCTTATTTCTTTTCAAGAGCCAGGAAGCAATTTATAATTAAAAAAATAGATCAAGTCATTTAAATGGATATCATGTTTCATAACATTTTCCAGTATTAGAGATACTGACCATGGTGCTGAAAGACTAATTGATACTTTCAAAATTCTGATCAAAAGTAGATATTCAGTAGCCATAGAGTACAAGGGTCAACATGTAAGAAAGATTCTAACAGTTCATGAAGTTCTATTTTTATTTTTCCTTAACACTTATAATCAATATTTTCATTGTGCAAATGTACTCTAGAGTGTTGGTGGTAATTTATTTTAACTCTTTTTCCTAGTGGTGCTAAAAAGTGCATATCATCTAGGTTATTGATGTCATTCTGGGAAAATCATTAAGTTCATCCACTCCATGAACAGTGCGCATCCGAAAATAGTGGCTTATATACCATTACAGAGGTTATAAGATTAATAGTCAGCAACCTGAAAATTTTTATGCTTGTACAAAATACACATAGTTCTTGATTCTTTCTGTATGTTCAAGAAAATTTCCCCATATTTTCAGTTTTGATTGATAAAGATTTATTATTTTTTTTAAGTTCCTTTATTGACTTCTTGGAAGTTCTTAGGTTAAGGTAGGGCACTCCAAATCTGTTTTCTCCTTCAAATAAATTCATCTTTAATTCCCTTCTTAGTCAGTTGTACAGAAGAGAAAAATTATAACAGTGAACTAAAACCTTGATAGAATTGCCTATCCCAAATCCTGATAAAATGAACAAAAACCCATAATAGCTAATAAACAAGTGAACAAAAAAAGTCTCATAAGCCCTGAAATAAATAAAATAAAACACATACATAAAATAAGGAAAGAGATATAATTTAATGAAATCATGTTCAAAAATTCAAAGGCATAAAGTAAGATTCTCTAAATTTGAATTTTGCAGGAAAAGCTAAAAAGAATCACAATTCCTTAACCTGACTTCTTTCTTTAGAAGCCATCCTGGTAAAATGATGGTCCTGAGGAATCTCCATTAGCACGTTCTAGTGTGGAGAGGAATGAAGTGAGTGAGCAGCATACTTTCTTTTCCCCAATCTGCCTGAAGAAGAGGGGAAACTGGCAGCCAGAAAAGGGTAAAACATGAGAAATCAAACAAGGCTGCCTGTTTCCAGCAAAGAGACCCACATGCTGTGTCAGGGAATTTACCCGAAGCCTGATGGTATCTTTCTATGGGATGAGGCTATGCCACAAAATTAACAGAGATGGACTCTCCTACACAGCATTTATTTAACAAAAGCCAGCACATTCTAACAAAGGCTCCAGATAGCCTGAAGTGAAGCTATTGAACTTCAAGGATAAAGATAAATTCTGTAGACAATCACACCAAAAAAACAATCACCTAAAAGCAGGAAAAATGAGCCAGGTCTTCAGCGTCTCCATAGTTAAGAGTCAAAGTCAGAAGACAATGTAACAGTGTCTTCAAAGTTCCAAGTGAATGAAAATATGACCCAAGAATATTATTCACAATCACAATATTATTCCCATACAAGCACAAAAGAACTTAGAGATATAACAACATGAACTGTGTTTAAAAAGGAAAAGAAAAATTCCTTGACAAGAATATCTAGACAATTAGAGGTAAATTAAAGAACTCAGGAAGCTCATGTTATTTCTGGTGAGCCTTGAGTCCTTTTTTTTTTGTAGAAATAACAGTAATAAAATCATTGCGTACCATCTATTGTTATTAGCTACCTGACAATTTGCAAAGAATTTTTCTTCAGTTAATCCTCTCAAAGCATATACTTTGCAGATAATATGTCTTCTATAGATGAGGAAAACAGAAGTGTAAAATAATCTAAGTAACTCATTTAAAGGCACAGGAAGAATTCAGAGTAATTTTTTTGAACCCAGAAGAGGCGGAGAGATGATCGACCTCTTCACTGTTAAACCTGTCTTGTAGTTGTCCACACACCCCTGTGCACCTCAGTTTCACAAACCAGAATGAGGGTTATTGGGGAAGCTATTTTCCCTTTTGATATGTTGCATTTTTCTTAGAGCTAATTTACATTGCTTGGAGTCCAGGAGTTACTGGCATATTTACGTTTGCTTCACCTTCTGACTCACCATTGTTCTCCTTGTCAGAGCTCTCATCCATTCCCTGTTCTCTCTCACCATCCTTTGGACCAATATTGTGTTTACCGTATTTATTTGATTTTTCTCTACTATTAACATTGGCTTGTCAAGGATACATTTTCCTCCTAGTGGTTACCTTCCCTTTTGGTTGTTACCTTCCAGATCATAGCATGCATCCCAGGCAATGTTGTTAAATTATTAGTGCAACGTAATTCTGTGCTTTAATGTTCTTCAGGCAAGGCTGGAACCCAGAGCACTTTTAACCACATTTGATCTCTCTCTCTTTTCAAAGCTGAATCCTGACAGATACAGGTATGACAATTACACATATAGCACAAGTTGCAGATATAAAACTTGATAAAATCTTATAAAATGATCACACCCTTATGAACAGCACTCACATAAAGAAACAGAATGTAACTAGGGTAGGAAAAATTTATATTATACCCATACCTGTCTTTACTACCTTCAAGAGAAACCACTAATATGAGTTCTAAAATTCAAATGATTTTGTTCATTTGTAAACCTTAAAAGTTGGTTCGTGCCTTATATACACATCTTGGTCCTAACCTTACTGAGGAATCATCCATGTCATTTTGTTTGTATCCATAATATTTGTCATTTTCATTGCCCTTTACTAGTATTGTGTTGTGTGAATACACAGTGCTCCTGTGATTCTTGTTGCACTATGGAAGACTGTAGAAGAAAAATGGCTTAGAACAATCATATGTGTGTGTAGATATATGTATCTATGTGTGTAAATATGATCCTGTCACAGGCTACATTATTAAAGGATAATAGGTATCGATGTATTTTAAAATGTGAAAACACACTGAACTTATTAAATCTACATGGATACTATTTCTATAACTTCAACATAGTAATACACACCTACACTGTTTACTTCTGTAATTTTTAGGCTGTTTTTGAGAATCCTGGAGTTAAGCAAAATAGCCTGTTATTAATTTAATCATCACCATAATATAACTATAAAACTTTTAAGACAGAATGCTATAGTGGAAAAGTCTTTGTAGGTGCCTGGAATACGCAAGTGTTACCAGTTTTATATATATATATATACATTATATGTGTATCAGGCAGAATCTACAGCTTTTCTCTGCCTTGCTGTCTCTATAAGGCAACTGTGTGATAACATCTTTACGATTCATAATTTGAGAGTATTTTGAAGAGAGGTTGGAAATGAGAAACAATTTTCTTTTACAACTCCTGGCTTTTTTCTGTTTAAGCACTTCTTAAGCTGTGCCTCTCTTTTCACATTTAATCTTAACAGTGAGAAGATAACAGATGGCCCTTCAAACACTCTCCCTGAAAATCTCCTGGCCGGCCTTCTGGCTCGGCACTGTTTCCCTCTCCCCAGTCCTGCCGGTGTCAGCGTTGCGGACAATCCTGCCCCCGCCCCCGATAACCTGGGGTCTATTGCCTCCCCTTTCCGGTAATGTGTCCTTCCTGTAGGTCTTCACTCACAGACTCCCTGATGCCTTTTAGGATCTCACTGACACTTTTCTCAGGAAGCCTTTAGTCCTCCATCTGGTTTCGGGTCCCAACACCAGTGTTTCAAGCATGATGTCACAAGCCGGCAGCTCAGCACTCATGCCGTTCTCTCCAGGTGAGGGCTCTCAGTGGCCCATTTGGGCTCCCTTATGGCACAGAGCTTGGTTCTAAGAGTGAGCATCCCAAGATAATCAGGTTGGGACTCAGAGTTATTTCATGACAGATTCAAAAGTCACACAGTGTCACTCTAAGGATAACCATCAACCCACTCAGATTCAGGCGGAGAGGGAGCACATACAGCTCCCTTAACCCCAGAATAAAATTGTCAAAATCTTAAGTAAGAATGTGTTGGATGGGACATGGTAGTCTGTCACACACATTTTAGTCATACTAGTAGAAGACATTCCTGTATTCTCTCATTTGGGACAAAACAGCACTGCAAGCATCATTTTAGTGCATGTCTTTTGGAGAACATATGTTAACATTTATGTAATTATCTGAGTATAATTGTGTGTTCAGTTAGGCATACAATTAGAGCATCAGCTCGA
>SJYW01028299.1:344434-356845 GCA_006410735.1 Raphicerus campestris | reverse complement strand
GGGAGAGGGAGAGGGTGGGATGATTTGGGAGAATGGCACTGAAACATGTATACTATCATGTAAGAAACGAAGCGCCAGTCTATGTTCAATACAGGATACAGGATGCTTGGGGCTGGTGCACAGGATGATCCAGAAAGATGATATGGGGTGGGAGGTGGGAGGGGGTTTCAGCATTGGGAGATCATGTACACCTGTAGCTGATTCATGTCAATGTATGGCAAAACCAATACAGTATTGTAACATAGAATAAAGTAAAAATAAAATTTAAAAAAAATCAATCAAAGAAACATAACTGGAAAATTCCAACATGCAAAACTCAAGACAGTATATTTCTAAATTATTCATAGGTCAAAAGAGAAATCACAGGAGATGTTTGAAGATATTTTGAACTAAATGTAAACACAACTTATCTAAATTTGGTGGATGCAGTAAAAGCAAGGCTTTGGAGGGAGGGGTGATTAGATTAAGCATGAAGGATTTCTAAAGCAGCGAAACTTGTTCAAAACACTCTAATGGTAGATCCATGTCATTACACATCCCAGCCTCACTCTTATACACATCTCAGTTCTATTTGCANTGCAGTAAAAGCAAGGCTTTGGAGGGAGGGGTGATTAGATTAAGCATGAAGGATTTCTAAAGCAGCGAAACTTGTTCAAAACACTCTAATGGTAGATCCATGTCATTACACATCCCAGCCTCAAAGAAGCTTCAGCTTTTTGGGGTGATCTGTGGTTCCATACAAATTTTAGGATTCTTTGCTCCAGTTGTGCCAAAAATACCCTTGATAGTTTGATAGGAATTGCATTGAATCTAGGTTGCTCTGAAGAGTATGGATATTTTAATAACATTATTTCTTCCAATCCATGAGCATTATATATCTTTCCATTTCTTTGTGTCTTGTTCAATGTCTTCGAGAGTCTTATACACTGCTGTATAGATATGCCTTTTATTTCCTAGGTTAAATGTGTTCTTAAGATACTTTATTTTTTTAGATGAAAATAGAATTGCTTTCTTAATTTCTCTTATAGTTTGTTATTAATGTATAGAAATGCAACAGATTTGTGTATATTGATTTTGTATCTTGCAGGTTTACTGAGTCTCATTGATCAGTTCTGATAGTTTTTGGTGGCATCTTTATGTATGTAATATCATGTCATCTGCTAATAGTTGACAATTTCACTTCTTTTCCATTTTGGATGCTTTTAATCTTACCTGAGTGTTGTGATTAGAATTTCCAGTGCTATGTTCAATAAAAGTGGTGATAATGAGCATCCTTCTCTTATTTCTGATCTTATAGGAAAAGATTTCAAATTTTCATCATAGAGTATCATGTTTGCTGTGGATCTGTCTCAGTTCAGTTCAGTCACTCAGTTGTGTCTGACTCTTTGTGACCCCATGAACCACAGCATGCCAGGCCTCCTGGTCCATCACCAACTCCCGGAGTTCACCCAAACCCATGTCCATTGAGTCGGTGATGCCATCCAACCATCTCATCCTCTGTCGTCCCCTTCTCCTCCTGCCCTCAATCTTTCCAAGCATCAGGGTCTTTTCAAATGAGTCAGCTCTTCACATCAGGTGGCCAAAGTATTGGAGCTTCAGCTTCAACATCAGTCCTTCCAGTGAACATCCAGGACTGATGTCCTTTAGGATGGACTGGTTGGATCTCCTTGCAGTCCAAGGGACTCTCAAGAGTCTTCTCCAACACCACAGTTCAAAAGCATCAATTCTTCAGCACTCAGCTTTCTTTATAGTTCAACTTTCACATCTGTAATGACTAGTGGAAAAACCATAGCCTTGACTAGATGGACCTTTGTTGGCAAAGTGATGTTTCTGCTTTTTAATATACTGTCTAGGTTGGTCATCAAAGAAGGCAATGGCAATGCACTCCAGTACTCTTGCCTGGCAAATCCCATGGGCAGAGGAGCCTGGTAGGCTGCAGTCAAGTGGGGTCGCTAGGAGTCAGACATGACTGAGCAACTTCATTTACACTTTTCACTTTCATGCATTGGAGAAGGAAATGGCAATCCACTCCAGTATTCTTGCCTGGAGGATCCCAGGAATGGGGGAGCCTGGTGGGCTGCCATCTATGAGGTCACACAGAGTTGGACATGACTGAAGTGACTTAGCAACTAGGTTGGTCGTAACTTTCCTTCCAAGGAGTGAGCATCTTTTAGTTTCATGGCTGCAATCACCATTTGCAGTGATTCTGGAGAGGATGCCATGATCTTAGTTTTCTGAATATTGAGCTTTAAGCCAACTTTTTCACTCTCCTCTTTCACTTTCATCAAGAGGCTCTTTAGTTCTTCTNTTTTCTGAATATTGAGCTTTAAGGCAACTTTTTCACTCTCCTCTTTCACTTTCATCAAGAGGCTCTTTAGATCTTTTCACTTTCTACCATAAGGGTGGTGTCATCTGCATATCTGAAGTTACTGATATTTCTCCCAGCAGTCTTGATTCCAGCCTGTACTTCTTCCAGCCCAGCGTTTCTCATGATGTAATCTGCATAGAAGTTAAATAAGCAGGGTGACAATATACAGCCTTGACTCCTTTTCCTATTTGGAACTAGTCTGTTGTTCCGTGACCAGTTCTAACTGCTGCTTCCTGACCTGCATACAGATTTCTCAAGAGGCAGGTCAGGTGGTCTGGTATTCTCATCTCTTTCAGAATTTTCCACAGTTTATTGTGATCCACACAGTCAAAGGCTTTGGCATTGTCCACCTTAATTATATTAAGGTATGTTTCCTCTAAAACCACCTCATTGAGAACTTTTGCCATAAAGTGATGTTCGATTTTGTTTAATGCTAATTTTGTTTCACCATGTATTGATACAATATGATTCCTAACCTTTATTCTGTTAGTGTGATGTATCACATGGACTGATTTATGGATGTTGAACCATTGTTGCATTGTTGAAATATACCTCATTTGATCATGGTGTATGATCATTTTAGCATATTGTTGAATTTGGTTTTTTAATAGTTTAAGAACTTTTGCATCTGTGTTGATCGGAGTCAGTGGCCTGTGGCTTTCTTTCTTTGTGATATCTTTGTCCGATTTTATTATCAGGGTAATGATGGTTTTGTAGAATGAGCTTTGATGTGTTTCTTCCTCTTATTTGAAATGGTTTGAGAACTGGTGTGAGTCTTTAAATATTTGGTAGAATTCTCCTATGAAGCTGGACTTTTGTTTATTGGGAGTTTTTTTTTTTTTTTTAATTACCGAATCCATTTCATTACTAGTGATCAGTCTGTTCAAAATTTTTGTCTCTTCCTGATTCAGTCTTGGAAGATTGTATGTTATTAGGAATTTATCTGTTTCTTCTTTGTTGTTGTTCAGTCGCTCAGTCATGTCCAGCTCTTTGAGACCCATAGACTGCAGCATGCCAGGCTTCCCTTTCCATCTCCTGGAGCTTGCTCACACTCATGTCCGTTGAGTCAATGATACCATCCAATCATCTCATTCTCTATTGTCCCCTTCTCCTCCTGTCTTTCCAGCATCAAGGTCTTTTCTAATGAGTTGTCTCTTATCAGGTGGCCAAAATATTAGAACTTCAGCTTAAGCATCAGTCCTTCCAATAAATATTCAGGACTGATTTCCTTTAGAAGTGACTGGTTTGATCTTGCAGTTCAAGGGACTCCCAAAAGTCTTCTCTAGCACCACAGTTCAAAAGCATCAGTTTTTTGTAGTTCAGCCTTCTTTATGGTCCATCTGTCACATTCATACATGACTACTGGAAAAAACCATAGCTTTAACTATATGGACCTTTGAGGCAAAGTAATGTCTCTGCTTTTTAACCTTTTTCTTCTAGCTTGTCTAATTTGCTGGGACAAAATTGTGTGTAATAACCTGTTATGGTCCTTTGTATTTCTATGGTGTGGGTTGAATCTCCTCTCTTTCATTTCTGATTGTATTTAATTTGTCCTGTTCTTTTTCTCTTGAGTCTGGCTAAAACTTCCGATTTTGTTTACCTTCTCAGAGAACCACCTCTTACTTTTCTTGATCTTTTTATTTTTTTAATCTCTATGTCATTTATTTCCACTCTGATATTTATTATTTCTTTCCTTCTAACTTTGGCCTTTTTTTTTTACTTTATTTTTATATAAAATTAGGGAAGACCTTTAGACATCTGCATCTACTTCCCTTTTAGCTCAGATGGTAATGCTTCTGTCTACAGTGCCTAGAAAATCCCATGGACGAAGGAGCCTGGTACAGGCTATTGTCCATGGTGTTGCAAAGTGTTGGACTTGACTGAGCGACTTCACTTTCTTTCTTTCTTAGACATTTGCTGGCAAAACTTCTTTACAGTTGGTATTATACCTTAATGTTATGAGAGGACATATGTCTTAAATATAAATGTTTGCATTAATAGCACTTTAGTAATTTAATAAGTAATTTAGCATGTTTTTGTGCCTGAAGTCTTCTAAATACCTTCATTTTCCATATAAAAATAAGTAAGACTTACTATAATAAATGTCTCTAAAATATTTAAAAACCATGTCCTATTATAGTGGACCTTGTAATTAATATTTTTAAACTTTTGCTTCATATGTCAAGTTCATTATTTTGCTAAGTGATTTTACTTTCTTTTGTGAGTCTGCAAAAGTAATGAAATCAGAACAAATTGAGGGTTACGTCACTATGTTTTTTTTTTAAGAAGTCATAATTCTTGTGTGTTTGTGTGGGGAGGAGGTAAATTGCCTTTTCTAAAAGCAATATAATGAATGTTTTTTAATTCATTCTAACTACCTATAGTCTTCCCATGTAAATAATACTGTATTGGGGGCCTTCTAAAGAAAGCCTCAGCAAGTACAATAGCAATACAAGGCAGGTTACATTTAGGTGTCAAATGAATAAGACACATAACATCTTTAGGAAACTAATTACCTTCAGGCCAGGAGAACAGAGAGGTCCTAAAACAGAGATTTGAAGGTTAAGTTTAAAACACAGTATGTCTCTCAACATTTTAAAATTTGGTTTGCATAAACTGCTAAATATTCACAAGGGGCATTTTATTCTTTAGCCATAAATCTAATGCTAAGGAGAGTTCATAAAACTTGCTGTGGAAAGTACCAACTTGTCACCACAATGTACTCTTTGAAACCTGAGTGTAAAACAGACTGTTATAAAGGTTTTATGTTCCCTCACGGGAACAATGTTGCAATTTGACATTACATGGTAGACCAAGCAGCAAATAAATCATAGACATGACTGAAAATATGTCATAAAGTAAGAGATACAGCTATAAATTTATGCAATTTTAAATGATAAAATTATGCTCCACATTCTATGCAATGGCCACAAATGTACCATGCATTCTGATAATTCACAGGCCCCGATGAATCATAAAAACAGAGTATATAAGATACAATTCTACTGTATTCCAAATTTGAACTGGCTATGAGATTTACCTGATTTTCCTCTGCTGTTTATGCCTGGAAGATTGGAGGAACTTGGTCCCTTCTTTTCCCTCCTCTTTGCACTTAGTAGCTAAGATATCTGTGAGCACACACCTATTGAGAGCCATCAGAATCTCAGTCTAGACAGCCTGTGGACTCTCAGATCTTTCTTCCCAGAGGGGGCCCTCCTCAGCTTCCCAGTTTCTTCCTGCCTCTGATGCCTTGGGGGACTTTCTGCTGGTTGCAACTTCCTAAACTGGAGTGAATTGCCTTGAAATGTGATCTGTTTAGAAGCAAGGATTCCGAAGCTGCATGGTTGTTGTTAAAAGTACTACAAAGGCAGAATAATACAATTGAGGATGAATGAGTGTGGTCTCCTACAAAAGTCCTGGGGCGCTTTTTTTATGGATTGAAAGTCTGTGTTTTCCTTGACCTAGAATTAAAGTGACCTCATTTTCAAAAGTAAGTAAGCCAAGAAATTTGATAATGCTTGTTTGTCCTAAGGGACGAGGTTGTATAGGTTAAAATGGTACAGAATACACAGTTTCAGATAAAGGTGGGAGTTTATGGAGATTGAAGTGAGAAGTATGCTACTAGTGACAGGAAGCTTCCTTACTCCAGCAAAATATTTCAGAAGTGGCTGGGCCTGTGAGTGTCCAATTTACTATTAATATTTTTTCTTTGAAAAATTGATTTGTGTTCAAAGATGATTTTCCCTTTTCTGGTTCGCTCTCAAAGAGACTTTTTTTTTAAACTTAATTTTGGGTGAGGTGGTTAGACTTTTTCTTTTTTTTCAATTCTGAAATTTTTCAAGGATGCTCACTCTGGTAAAGTTTCATGTCTTTGAAAGATAATTTAAAATAGCTTCTTAACAGGTCTCAAATGTCTTCTTAACTTAAATATTTATACGTAAGATCTTGCTGAATTCCTTAAACAGAACAAAAGAACCAGCTTATATACCAAGATATTCTAGGTCCTGTAGATAATCTTGGAAACGAATCCTGTGATTCTCAGTTATCTGTAGGTGGTGCAGTGGTAAAGAACCTGCCTGCTAATACAGGAGACACAAGAGACACAAGTTTGACCACTGGCCCTAGAGGATCCCTTGGAAAGGAAATGGCTACCCTCCCCAGTGTTCTTGCCTGGAAAGCTCCACAGACAGAGGAGCATAGTGGTCTACACTGTAGTCCATGGGGTCGCAAAGAGTCGAACACAACTGAGCACGCGCGCGCACACACACACACACAACTGTGTATATGGCACTTGATTTCACACACACACACACACAACTGTGTATATGGCACTCGATTTCACACACACACACATACACACACACACACACACAACTGTGTATATGGCACTCGATTTATTCCTTCCAGAGAGCAGGTGTGTTTCAAAGAACCCTTCAGTTTCCTTTACATTTTGACCAGTGCTACTGCTGCTGCTAAGTCACTTCAGTCGTGTCTGACTCTGTGTGACCCCAGAGACGGCAGCCCACCAGTATGCTCTTGTTTTTGGTTTATCTGCTTTTTCTTTTCTTTTTTTTTTTTAATACTTTATTCTACTTTACAATACTATATTGGTTTTGCCGTACATTAACATGAATCATCCACAGGTGTACACGATCTCCCAATGCTAAAGCGCCCTCCCACCTCCCACCCCACACCATCTCCCCAGATCATCCCGTAAGCCAGCCCCAAGCATCTTGTATCCTGTATTGAACATAGACTGGCACTTCATTTCTTATATGATAGTATACATGTTTCAGTGCTATTCTCCCAAATCATCCCACCCTCCCCCTCTCTCTCAGACGCCAAAAGTCCGTTCTATACCTCTGTGTCTCTTTTGTTGTCTCACAGGGTCATCACTACTATCTTTCTAAATTCCATATATATGTGTCAGTATATATATTCAAACTAAGCAAGTATATGCTTCATTGTATATATATATATCTTCTAACAATCAACTCTCTTCAGTCTCATATCTTTAATTTCAAGTAACTGAAGCATGATCTGATTTCACCTATCCTCAGATTAAGCACAAGTACACACATACATGTACACTAAACGATAACTTTAAGAACGCTTCCATTTTCCTAGACCCTCGTTTCTGAGCTTGCTACAAACCATCGAGGGACAGGCGTGTGCCCGTGCTGTCTCCGCTCCTCGCTCCTGTCTCTGTGAACTGGCCTTCTGTTGAAACTGCTTCCCTAATGATGTGGTTTTTAACTTTGCAGCTGACAGATTCCATCACCCTCTCACATCTCACCTTCACTTTTGCTCCTCTGCAGCAGGTTGCCCATACCGCTCAGAACTTCTGTAGTCTCTGACAACATGTTTCATACTTCTACTTCTTCACATGCTGTCTTTCAACTTTTTCTTGCTCTCTAACGTGGATAGTGCCCAAATATCCTGCATTTCTTTGTTTCTTCTTTTCAACACCCTCACCCTTCATGATCTTACACACACAAGTTGGTTTTGGTTTCTTCACAGAAATGGGTTCCAACGTTCATCCTTGGGCTGATTTCTTTAAGACTCCTCTTCCCTCATGCCTACTGGGAATGTCTATCTAGTTATCTTCTCAACAGCTTTCTGCCTGAGATACATTTGCTTTTTCCCCCACTCTGTCAGTCTAAATCCTACCTGTTTTCTAAAACTCAGTTGAGATATCAACCCCACTGTGAAATTCCCCAGTTTAAATAAACTCTTCTTCCTTTGTGATATTTTGTACCTATTTCTGAAATATATCACAAGTATTCTTGAAATGTGTTTATCACTATGAAAAGTGAAGTGAAAGTGTTAATCATTCAGCTGTGTCTGATTCTTTGCAATCCCATCGACTGTAGTCTACCAGGCTCCTCTGTCCATGGAATTCTCCAGGCAAGAATACTGGAGTGGGTGGCCATTCCCTTCTCCCAAGGATCAAACCCAGTTCTCCTGAATTGTAGGCAGATACTATCTGAGCCCCCAGGAAGCCCATTTATCACTATAACAGTATTTTTAAATTTACTGAAGAAAAAATATTCTAAAAATATAAAGTTAAATATTCAGTTAGAAATCATTTTAGTAATATGCATGTAAATGCATGTGTATATTAGAATTAGACTAATATAAATGGTCCAGATTTTTTTTTCATTAGAATTTGTGAAAATGCTACTGTTAGTAGTAAAATATAATGATCTTAAAAGTGAACCAAATGACAAGATTGGCCTTACTTTGAAAGTATAGATACGCTTTCCAAAGAATTTTCTTTACTGGAGATATTTGGTCTATATATTATGTTTAAAGTTGAGTCATATAATCTAAATATTAAAATGTAAGGAAGGCATATTCCTTTAACATCAAAAGGATATCATCTCTATGTGAGATGCATGTATTTCACAGAAATTCTCAGTTATTAATGTTGCTACAAAATTTGCAATTTAATAGCACCACAAGAATCACGGTATACACAAAAGCAGCCTCCATAAAGAATAGGTAACAACTTTATGTGGCAAATTATGAGGCTGTCTTTTCATTCTCCCAATGTTCATTTATAACTTAATGCTCTGGTGCCATTTCACTGTGGGGGTAGGGTGGAAACCCAAAACACATACCATGCTTGCTGCTAATTCACATCTTCATTCATGTTTTGTTTATTTGGTTTCTCATCTCAACCTAATATGCTAATGTGTTATTTCAGTTTGGTATTGATATAATACTACATTATGAATCATTATCAATAGCCCAGTTGGCATCTCCATGTGAGTTCAAAATAAGCACATCCTATCTCATTGCAATTGTTATGCTGGTTTTGTTGTAACATACATACTAATGCTATCTATCAGATACTTGTTGTCATAAATATATAAATGCATCACGTCTGAGGAACCAATGACACTTTCCAAAATGCGATACACATAAGTAATGTACAATCCCCACAGCAGTGTGAAGGGACCCCCGACAAGGTACCACTGTGCAGAAGCCGACCCTCAGTTTGTGTGTTTGTACCTATTGCATTTGTACCTGTTGTATGGATGGCACCTATCTCATACACTTTTTAAAAGCACACATGAAATAAATGTATCCCATGATTTAGCATCATTATTCAGTACATCTTAGTTTATTTTCCTCAAGAACACTTAAGAAATTTCCATACTCAGTTTTGTCAAGAACATTTACCTAAGGTTTGAGCTCAGAGATCAATGTTTTTTTTCTATAAAGTATTAGATCATGCATATTTTAGGCTTGTAGGCCTTAAGTATAACCTCTACTGTGACTATTTAATTGTGTCATAAAAGTTGCCATAGACTAGATAACATGCACATGAATGAGCATGACTGTGTTCTAATAAAACTTTATTTATGAAAAAGAGAGGGCTTGATTTGGCCCATAGCCATAGTTACTGACCTCATTTCTTTATTAATACATGGAGGAGTTATATTAGTCTATTTCAATTATTTTTTTATGCCCTAGACCCAGACAAAGAGAGTTGCCTAGTAAGGTCACTTGATTTAATTCTTTATGAAAACTCACTTTGTGCTGAGCGTAGAAGAAATCTTCTGGAGGCTTCTCCTTGATGTTATATATCTCTAAAACTTTGATCTTTCCCTTTCTTCCTTATCTGTGGTCCAAACTGATAATTTTTATTTCTCTTAGGGAGAAACATTTAAATTCTATTGAGATTATTTAGACATTTTTGCTTATTTTATTGAAAATTTTGTAAATATGTTTCATGTAAGTAGCCCCAAATCATATTTTCTAAGCTAATCTTTTCTTTCTAATCAAATGAAATGTCTCAGACCAGCATTCTTCCTATTGTGGGGCTGCACAGTGCCACAGCTTTTGAGGCATTTTGAAAACCCTATATCCTCATGTTCTGCCACCCTGTGAATTCTTGCTCAGGCAAAATTATCAACCCTATTAGAGCTCAGAGCTGCTGTTCTACAAGGTGCCATTAACTCAAGTTTGAGGCCTGAAGCAATCTTAAAAGAAGGCTCTGGGACAATGTAGGCAGTCCACCATGTACCATAGGACAGAAATTAATTTGACTTTCATAATTAAAAAAAAGCAATATACTGTCCTGAAGTTGCCCAGCCCTGGGCAAGGGTGCTTACCAAAGTCCATCAATATGAGAATAAAAGTTATTTTGCCATTTTAAATCATGTCCTTTTCTCAAGGGGTATTTGCTACATCTCACTCATTCTTCATTTAGAGTTATTTCTTTGTTTTAGTCTTATTATGGATATAGAAGATCTAATGCATAAAACAAGGCAGCTAAAGTCAAAATAATATTCAGTATATATAGAAAATTGCACACCAGCAGCATAACATCAAGTATAATCTGTTTTTAAAAAAATGATAAACAGATATAGTGACAGGTATGAATATACAACTTATTGTATTGTTCATTCCACTGAATTAAGTAAATGGGAATCTTAGATATGTGACAGAAGAGCCTGGTAGGCTGCAGTCCATGCAATCGCAAAGAGTTGGACACGACTGAGCGACTTCACTTTCACTTTTCACTTTCATGCATTGGAGAAGGAAATGGCAACCCACTCCAGTGTTCTTGCCTGGAGAATCCCAGGGACAGGGGAGCCTGGTGGGCTGCCATCTATGGGGTCGCACAGGGTCAGACACGACTGAAGTGACTTAGCAGCAGCAGCAGCAATTAACTATTGCAACTTTGTTTTAGAAGAATGAGGAAATGAGAAATAAAAAAATAGACATTTAAGTGAAAATCAAAGTAACATATCCTTCTGTTAGATTTTGTACTATCACTCTGGATTTCAAGGGCTCACAAAAACAGGAAACAAGGCTGTAGAGATTATCCCAGCGTGGTATAAGCACCCCTCACACACACCTGGGGCAAGGTGCGTACTGGCATGGAGGCAGCCTTGCTTTGGAATCGTTTTCATGCTACACTAGTCTACTCTTCACACTTTTTGTTCTCGACAAGTGGTTATTAATGCAGAAAACCCATGTCCTATAACCTGCTAAGTTCAATGTGTCCTTACTGCTTTCATGGCTTGTACTCAGTTGTAGCAAAACTCTGTTGCTAGGCTTATTTGTACCATATTTGTAAAAAAAAAAAAAAAAATTACATGATTGATTCCCAGTTAAAAAACAAACAAAAAAATGCCAAATACACAAAAGGGCATTGAAAAAAGAGTGTCCCTCCCCAAAGGTTTATCACCTGCAGTTATTATCTAAACACTAAGATAATGATCAACTGCTTATTTTTTATTGCATCTTCTGAAAGGAATATTAATGTTATTAGCATAATCACAACTTCTTCTGATAGAAATGCTTCTCAGCTCTGAGAGTCTGTAACTCTTAGGTGAATGTATAGAATGTCAGCAGTTTCTGAAAGGAGCTCTCAGAAATTCACCCTTTCCCAGGGGCTTCTGGGTCTCCCCAGGTTCTAGTAGGAACTGTATAGGTGACTTTATTTCTAGAACTAGTTGGAAGATAATCTGAAATTCAGATACTTTAGAACAGGAAGATGCTAGCATCTCTTTCCACAAAGACATCTTATTGTTGATGCAGTAGTTGATTATTACAGTATGAGAACAATGTGGAGCCCAGTGAACAATGATTTCCGCTTTCAGGGACTAACACGGGTGCTGTTACCAATGAGCAAAAAGTCACCCATTTTGTTTGTAACTGAAGTGCTGTCACGACCACACCCAGACGCAAACTTACTGACAAATGCTTACTAGGTGCCTAGTATGTGTCAAGCATTGCTTAAGCAAGTGAGACATATCAGTTTTTTAAAATGCACCGGAAATAGTTCCTTGAAATGCCCATGAACTAAACAAACCAAAGGGTTCAATGTCAGTTTGTATGTTATTTTCTTCACTGTCAACCTAGTGTATTCACTAAAAACAATGAAAAATTCCTTGTGTAGTTGGCTTTCATGTTTGGTGACTAATTGTTTTTCAGCATTTAGACCACTGATTATTACCTCAAAAGAATTATTTCAGTTTATAATTTTTTCTCTTATTAATGAAACTTGTACATTGTTGTTTTTT
>SJYW01028299.1:327804-343813 GCA_006410735.1 Raphicerus campestris | reverse complement strand
TCTGCCACCCTGTGAATTCTTGCTCAGGCAAAATTATCAACCCTATTAGAGCTCAGAGCTGCTGTTCTACAAGGTGCCATTAACTCAAGTTTGAGGCCTGAAGCAATCTTAAAAGAAGGCTCTGGGACAATGTAGGCAGTCCACCATGTACCATAGGACAGAAATTAATTTGACTTTCATAATTAAAAAAAAGCAATATACTGTCCTGAAGTTGCCCAGCCCTGGGCAAGGGTGCTTACCAAAGTCCATCAATATGAGAATAAAAGTTATTTTGCCATTTTAAATCATGTCCTTTTCTCAAGGGGTATTTGCTACATCTCACTCATTCTTCATTTAGAGTTATTTCTTTGTTTTAGTCTTATTATGGATATAGAAGATCTAATGCATAAAACAAGGCAGCTAAAGTCAAAATAATATTCAGTATATATAGAAAATTGCACACCAGCAGCATAACATCAAATATAATCTGTTTTTAAAAAAATGATAAACAGATATAGTGACAGGTATGAATATACAACTTATTGTATTGTTCATTCCACTGAATTAAGTAAATGGGAATCTTAGATATGTGACAGAAGAGCCTGGTAGGCTGCAGTCCATGCAATCGCAAAGAGTTGGACACGACTGAGCGACTTCACTTTCACTTTTCACTTTCATGCATTGGAGAAGGAAATGGCAACCCACTCCAGTGTTCTTGCCTGGAGAATCCCAGGGACAGGGGAGCCTGGTGGGCTGCCATCTATGGGGTCGCACAGGGTCAGACACGACTGAAGTGACTTAGCAGCAGCAGCAGCAATTAACTATTGCAACTTTGTTTTAGAAGAATGAGGAAATGAGAAATAAAAAAATAGACATTTAAGTGAAAATCAAAGTAACATATCCTTCTGTTAGATTTTGTACTATCACTCTGGATTTCAAGGGCTCACAAAAACAGGAAACAAGGCTGTAGAGATTATCCCAGCGTGGTATAAGCACCCCTCACACACACCTGGGGCAAGGTGCGTACTGGCATGGAGGCAGCCTTGCTTTGGAATCGTTTTCATGCTACACTAGTCTACTCTTCACACTTTTTGTTCTCGACAAGTGGTTATTAATGCAGAAAACCCATGTCCTATAACCTGCTAAGTTCAATGTGTCCTTACTGCTTTCATGGCTTGTACTCAGTTGTAGCAAAACTCTGTTGCTAGGCTTATTTGTAGCATATTTGTAAAAAAAAAAAAAAATTACATGATTGATTCCCAGTTAAAAAACAAACAAAAAAATGCCAAATACACAAAAGGGCATTGAAAAAAGAGTGTCCCTCCCCAAAGGTTTATCACCTGCAGTTATTATCTAAACACTAAGATAATGATCAACTGCTTATTTTTTATTGCATCTTCTGAAAGGAATATTAATGTTATTAGCATAATCACAACTTCTTCTGATAGAAATGCTTCTCAGCTCTGAGAGTCTGTAACTCTTAGGTGAATGTATAGAATGTCAGCAGTTTCTGAAAGGAGCTCTCAGAAATTCACCCTTTCCCAGGGGCTTCTGGGTCTCCCCAGGTTCTAGTAGGAACTGTATAGGTGACTTTATTTCTAGAACTAGTTGGAAGATAATCTGAAATTCAGATACTTTAGAACAGGAAGATGCTAGCATCTCTTTCCACAAAGACATCTTATTGTTGATGCAGTAGTTGATTATTACAGTATGAGAACAATGTGGAGCCCAGTGAACAATGATTTCCGCTTTCAGGGACTAACACGGGTGCTGTTACCAATGAGCAAAAAGTCACCCATTTTGTTTGTAACTGAAGTGCTGTCACGACCACACCCAGACGCAAACTTACTGACAAATGCTTACTAGGTGCCTAGTATGTGTCAAGCATTGCTTAAGCAAGTGAGACATATCAGTTTTTTAAAATGCACCGGAAATAGTTCCTTGAAATGCCCATGAACTAAACAAACCAAAGGGTTCAATGTCAGTTTGTATGTTATTTTCTTCACTATCAACCTAGTGTATTCACTAAAAACAATGAAAAATTCCTTGTTTAGTCGGCTTTCATGTTTGGTGACTAATTGTTTTTCAGCATTTAGACCACTGATTATTACCTCAAAAGAATTATTTCAGTTTATAATTTTTTCTCTTATTAATGAAACTTGTACATTGTTGTTTTTTGTGAATTTTCAGATTAATTTTGAGTTCCTTTAATGTTTGTGTATATATTATATTTTTTCTTTTAGTTTTCTATATATTGTAACAAAAACAAACTTTTAATTTCTAGAGAAAAATACCCATCTATCTATTTGTCTATCCATCCATCCATGCTCTATGAATATTTTTGAGAACTCCATTTACCAGTATTATGCTCCCTTACCAGCCTAATCTGGTTATTGAGTGTAATTTTACGAATTGAAATTGCTTTAGGTCAGAAGTTCTTCCCTTTCTGAAATGCATTAGAGAATTTCTAATTGACAAGCTCTGAAATTTGTTTTATATTCCCGTAGAATTTTGCCAACAAAGAAAATCAGGGAAGGGCTGAAACAGCCATGGCTCCATGAAGCTCAGTTGACACTTGCACAAAATGAGCTTCAATTCAGTTGCATTTATGAGTAAGAATTAGTTTTCTGGCCTTTGGCTCCAGATGATGGACTGCTATAATTAGACTTTAAAGTCCTGCATGTGATTAAATCTGGGATCCTTTGATTCTCCTCATCAAAATACATTATACATGTTTTGAAGTTCTCTCACTGTTCACCTTCAAGCTTTTGTGTTTCTCTCTATGTTTTCTCAAACAGTTTAACAGGATGTCTGTTTTGAGTCCCATAAATATAAATACCTTGGGACTTTTTAAAATAAATGAGATAAGAATTAGTATAATGGCTCCTCTCCTGATTTTTTTAATAGGATGTTATGATATTTGCAAAAATTTCTAAGGTTCATAAAGTTGATACAGGAGAGGAAAAGTTTAGAGAAAGCTTACTCTATAAGAGGAAATTTTTTCAGCATCGAAAGATAAAGAAGGCAAACAGTCCTCCCAAAATTAAAAAGGGACAAAGCCAGTAAAGTAAAATATCTTTTTCTTATGCACAGCCCCTGGAGTATTGTACTTGCTTAAGAAGTGTTCATTTAGTTAGAATTATAGTTGTGTGATAGAATTATAGATAATTATATAATGATATAATTTATTATGATAATGAAAATGCCTCAGAGCTGGTGAACAAGTAATCAGCAATATTAAGATTTTCCTGGAGGTGTCTCTAATTCCAACATGCCTTTTTAAAAATTTTTATGTAATATTAACTTTGTAAGAATATGGGCTTAATAAAAGCAAATGCTAAAGAAATGAAAAGAAAGTGGTGCATCCTATATATTTATGTATATATGCATAAATGCTTTTTCCTTTTTTGTTTTATTGTGGTAAAATACACATAATATAAAACTTACCATTATAACCGTTAAGTGTCGAGCTCAGTGTTATTAAATTGCATTGATATTGTTGTACAGCCATCACTAACATCCATCTCCAGAACTTTTTCTTCTTCCTACTCTAAACAATAACTTCCTATTCCTCTCTCCTCCTGGCCCCTGGCAGCCACCATTCTACTGTTTGTCTTTGTGAAGTGGACTACTTTAGACATGCAGTATAGGTAGAATCATAGAATATTCTGTTGTGATTGACTTATTTACTTGGCACAGGGTCTTTAAGGTACCTGCTGTAGTTCGCATCAGAATGTCCTTTAAAGGCTGGATACAATTCCATTGTATGTGTACCACCTTGTTCTGATCACGGGCACTTGGTTTGCTTCTATCTTTTGGCTATTGTGAATAATTCTGCTATGAACATGGTTGTACAGATATCTGTTTGCGTTTCTGTGTTCTTTTGGGTATAGACCCAGAAGTGGACTTTCTGGATAAAATAATTCTGTTTTCATCAGTTGTTTGTGAACTACCATACTGGTTTCCACAGCAAATGCACAGTTCACATTCATGGGTTCAGTATTCCCTGCACTGTAGCCAACCATTTTTACTTTTTTAAAAAAATTTTATTTTCAGTAACAGTCATCCTAATGTTGGTAGGGTATCTCAGTGATGGTTTTTATTTGTATCTTGCTAATGATTAATGGTATTTTGTTGTTGTTGTTTGACATGCTTTCAATTGTTTGACATACAATTGATCAAAGCATTCTCTTATAATCCTTTTTCCTTTTGTAAAATAATTGGTAATCTTTTAAAATTTCAGATTCTGTTTGAAACTATTTTGTTGCTGCGGTTTTCCAATCTGGCTAAAAGTCAGTTTTATTGGCTGCAGAATCAAATCTTGCCTTTATTGTTTTTCCGTATTGACTTTCTAGTCTCTTATTTTGTTATCTCTGCTCTAATCTTTATTATTTCCTATTTTCTGCTACCTTTGGGTTTCTTTTCCTGTAAATTCTTCTTCGATCTATTTAGAGAGTGTTGTTTAATTTCCACATAATTGTGCTGCTGATTTTGAATGTCATTCCACTGTGATTAGAAATGATTTTTTCTAATAATTTTATGATTTAAACTTTTAGATTTATTGAGACTTATTTCATGGCACAGGAGTCCTGTCCTTGAGTATAATCCATGTGCACTTGAGGAAAATGTGTGTTTGGCTATTGTTGGGTAGAATGTTCTGAATGTGTCTATTGGCTCTAATGAGCTATAATATTTTTCAAATCCTCCATTTCCGGGTTGATTTTCTGTTTAGTTGCATAGTCATTATTGCAAGTGGAATATTGAATTCCCCTATTGTTATTGTATAGGCACTTGTCCTTTCAGTTCATTCAATGTTTGCTTTATCTTGGAGGTCTGATGGGTGGTCTTCACATATATATGGTCTTTTAAATGTGTTCAGTTTAGTTTTTCACAAGAACACACATTTGATTAAGAAATATCTGGGTGAATTGCATAAATTCAAAATCAGTCTCCCTTGTCATAAGCAAAGTTGTGTGGAGAGAGCACAGCCAAGTCTAGGTAAGCATGTGGCCGACTGATGGGAGGACACACAGGCCTGTTCCGGAAAAGGCATCGGGGGCTGTAAGCTTGCAGTGTGCCGTGGATGTCAGCTCTCGTGTTTTGCAGAGTCTGTGCAGTGTGTCACTTGAAGGCGAGAGTAATTCAAATACATTTGTTCACAACAGAATTGTAGAAGTAGACGCGAAACCAAGAGGAAATTGCAGAGATGCTGAAGATGAAACTAGAAACCTCAGAATGCACAAGTATGAGATTGTTTAAAAATACTGCAGCTAGGACGCTGATGTTGCATCTGTTATGTAGAGTCCAGGCATTACTTCCCACTGAAAAGCTCAGACTGAGAAGGACAAATCGAGTAAATTATAAAATCGACAAATACAGATTCTTTTGTTAAACTGGCAGTCTTCTGATTTTCTTTTTTTATGGGAATATGTTATTGTTTGATTTATGTTTTAAACTATGCCCATGGTTGCTGGAAAAAGTCAACTATGTTCTTGCTTGAGAAAATGTTCAGAGGATGCTTATCCTCCTGCTAAGCTTCCTGGATGAAGACCTGAAAGATGGTCTGTGGTGGCAGCTGGCATCTCCCATTGCACTCTGCTCAGTACTTTGTCCAGGAGAGAATGTCTTTGGAAATCTTTTAATCTGTCTACTATGGAGTTCACTTTTAAAAACATAACTCTTATCAAAAGTGTTTCTTACTTTGATCCTAGAGATAAGAGCATTTCAGATGGCTTTCTACCTAGATGAAGTTGTATTTGGAATTTTAAGAAGTCATGTGGTTGGACTGTGCTGTTACTGAGGACTGTGATACTAACACTGGGTTTACCTTGCTGGTGCAAATGAGTTTTGAGGGAGAAAAATTTAGAAGTAATTAGAAATGCTTCATAAATCATCTAGAGATAAGTCACTTAAATGGCATCTTTCTAAAAAATTATTTTTAATTGGAGGATGATTACTTGGCAATATTGTGATGGTTTCTGGCATACATCAAAATAAATCAGCCACAGGTATACATATGCCCACGTCATTCCCAATTTCACCACTCTAGGTTGTTACATAGCACCAGTTTTGGGTCCCCTGCATCATACAGAAAATTCCCCTGGGCTGTCTGTTTACATATGGTAGTGCATACGTTTTACTACTACTTTCTGAAGTCATCCCACCCTCTCCCAAACTTTAGAATCTAACTTCTTAGTCGGAATTTTTAAAGAACATGATCAAGCTATGGAATGCCAAATTATAATACTTTACACATGAGATCTCAATTGTATTTTAGAGAAAAACTTGCCAAATTGTTTGAAGATTTCAAAGGTGGTGAAACACGGAAAATGGAACTATCTGATTCCACTGGAGCACAATAAAATGCACTTGAAAACTTAGTTGCTGTGCAGATGATCGCCCAGGAAAACAATAAAGAAACTTCACCATTTTGGAAATGTCAAGTCAGTGCATATTGTAAACAGTTAAAATTTTTTTTCTTTTCTGAAAAAGACCCAAAGTAATTATTCTTGAAAAAAGTTTAACTGATGCTACCATGTTCTTTGATAGCAAACGTATTCCTCTACAAATATTTAAAACAGCTGAGGAAAGAATATAATGGTAGAGATGAACCTTTGAAAATACTACTTGAGAAAAAGGAATTTGTTGTTTAGTCACTCAGTAGTGTCCGAATTTTTGCAACCCATGGATTGCAGCACACCAGACTTATCCTGTCCTTTACCATCTCCCGGAGTCTGCTCAAACTCACATCCACTGAGTCGGTGATGCCATCCAACCATCTTATCCTCTGCCAGCTCCTTCTCCTCCCGCCTTCAATCTTTCCCAGCATCAGGGTCTTTTCAAATGAGTCGACTCCTCGCATCAGGTGACCAAAGTATTGGAGCTTCAGCATATTCAGGATTGATTTTCTTTAGGATTGACTGGTTTGATCTCCTTGCAATCCAAGGAACTCTCAAGAGTCTTCTCCAGCACCATAGTTTAAAAAAATCAGTTCTTCAGTGTTCAGCATTCAATATGGTCCAACTGTCACATCCATACGTGACTACTAGAAAAGTCATAGCTTTGACTATGTAGACCTTTGTCAGCAAAGTAATGTCTGATTTTTAATATGCTGTCTAGTTTGGTCATAACTTTCCTTCCAAGGAACAAATGTCTTTTAATTTCATGGCTGCAGTCACCATCTGCAGTGATTTTGGAGCCCAGGAAAACAGTCTTTCACTCTTTTCATTGTTTCCCCATCTATTTGCCATGAAGTGAGGGGAATGGATCTTTGTTTTTTGAATGTTGGTTTAAGCCAGCCTTTTCACTTTCCTCTTTCACTTTCATCAAGAGGCTCTTTAGTTCCTCTTCAATTCCTGCCATAAGGGTGGTGTTATTTGCAAATCTGAGGTTATTGATATTTCTCCTAACAACCTTGATTCCTGCTTGTGCTTCATCCATCCTGACATTTCACATGTTGTAGTCTGCATGTAAGTTAAATAAGCAGGGTAACAATATACAGCTTTGATGTAATCCTTTCCTAATTTAAAACCAGTCCATGGTTCTGTTACCAGTTCTAACTATTGCTTTTTGATCTGCAAAGAGGTTTCTTCAGGAGGCAGGTAAAGTGGTGTGTTATTCCCATCTCTCAGAATTTTCCATGGTTGGTTGTAATCCACACAGTCAAAGGCTTTAGCGTGGTCCATAAAGTGGAAGTAAATGTTTTTTTCTGGAATTCTCTTGCTTTTTTCTAAGATCTACTGGATACTGGCAATTTGATCTCTGGTTCCTCTGCCTTTTCTAAATCCAGCTTGAACATCTGGAAGTTTTTGTTTCACGTACTGTTGAAGCCTAGCCTGGAGAATTTTGAGCATTACTAGTGTGTGAGATGAATGCAGTTGTGCACTGGTTTGAACATTCTGTGGCATTGCTTTTCTTTGGGATTGGAATGAAAACTGACCTTTTCCAGTCCTGTGGCCACTGCTGAGTTGTGGACTACTTAAAAATATTGAATGGAGCAAAGAAACATGTACCTGATTATCTTTGACTACTAGACACATTCTCTGAAAGAGAAAAAGACAAATCTTTTTTTTAAACAATATTTTTAATTGGAGGATAATTGCTTTACAATATGGTGTTGGTCTCTGCCACACATCATTATGAATCAGCATAGGTATACATATTTCCCCTCCTTCATGAACCTCCCTCCCACCTCCCACCCCATCCCATCTCTAGATTGTAACAGAACAGCAGCTTGGGTTTGGCTCCCCGCATCATAACAGCAAATTCCCAGTAGCTGTCTATTTTACATATGGTAATATATATGTTTCCATGCTACTGTCTTAACTTATCTCACCCTCTGCATCCCCATTGCTGCCATGCAAATAGGTACATAAGTACCATCATTCTAGATTGCATATATATATATATATATATGATGTTTGTCTTTCTCTTTCTAACTTAACTTCACTCAGTATGATAGGCTCTAGGCTCATCTACCTCATCAGAACTGACTCAAATGTGTTTCTTTTTATGCTGGAGTAATATCCCATTACGTATATGTACCACAGCTTCTTTATCCATCCATCTGTCAAGGAACATCAACAAATCTTTGAAGTAGATTGACTTACATGTAGCAAGAGATAGAGAAAGAGTCCAAATAGAGAAAAATGTAATCTTGAGGATATCAATTTGGGGAAGATATAATTAATCTATGGAGAAGGCAATGGCACCCCTCTCCAGTACTCTTGCCTGGAAAATCCCATGGATGGAGGAGCCTGGTGGGCTGCAGTCCGTGGGTCACTGAGAGTTGGACACTACTGAGTGATTTCACTTTCACTTTTCACTTTCATGCACGGGAGAAGGAAATGGCAACCCACTCCAGTATTCTTGCCTGGAGAATCCCAGGGACGGGGGAGCCTGGCAGGCTGCCGTCTATGGGGTCGCACAGAATCGGACACGACTGAAGTGACTTAGCAGCAGCAGCAGCAGCATAATAAATCTAAAGGCTGACTCGAAGTAAGAAAAGGTATCTAAGTAAAAATATAAAATTTTAAATACAAGTTATAAAGATAAGTGAGATTTTGCTTGGAATCAAGAACAAAGATATTTTCTTGAGCAAGTGATAAAAATAACCAATTATCTGCATTAATTTTATCAAGCAACTCTGCTATTTCAAATGATATTAAATGCAAATAGACAGACTTTGGGTTTGACAAAGGCTTCCTTAAATGAAGATAATACATTGCAAGCTTTAAGACCTATATATCCTATATTTTGTAAATATTTTAGTAACTAGCAATTTGCTCATTTTGGGTTTAATGATAGTAATTATAAATTAATGAACTTGTATTGAGTATTTGTTCCATTTTAAAGACTGAGCAGTATTTTATAGACTTAAGTTTTATTCTCACTTCATCTTTGAAACAACCTGCCCAGGATTTAAAATGTTGGTACCAAGTTAAGACTAGACTCAACTTCAGACACTTGGAAGGTAATAGCATATTTACTTAGATACAGCTGTTTCAAAATCTTCACAGGCGGTTACGATGCTTTGATTTTTTGCTTCATGTTTCTGAAAACAG
The DNA here is from genome assembly GCA_006410735.1 of Raphicerus campestris. Taxonomy (NCBI): domain Eukaryota; kingdom Metazoa; phylum Chordata; class Mammalia; order Artiodactyla; family Bovidae; genus Raphicerus; species Raphicerus campestris. Next base: position 334,271 of record SJYW01028299.1, on the reverse strand, counting down.
GAACTTATTTGACTATATAAATAATAATAGGGTCATGAACAACAAAGTTTCTCACTTCATCTGATCAAAAATATCTATTTATGAAAAAAGTAGCCAATTATTTTCTTGCCTTCTGATTTCAATGAAGGCGATTTGAAGTGTATACTTTTATTCATCTGTTTTCTTCTTTATTTTCTGTCTCATGTCTGCAGCATTTTGGCAGAAGGCATTGTAAAATGTTGGGTATTGCAGAATTGCTATGAGGCTGAAAATATATTGAAGTGAATTCTCATGTAAGATAGCTACAGTGTGAAAAGTTCAAAGAACCTACACAGTTATAACAAAACAAGAGTTTCTGACACTGGGAGAAAACATTTTTCTCAGAGTGTCAGGTTGGGAGAAAAAAGACACTTCAAAATTTTAAGAAATAAATATTTCATATGTTTTTGCTTTTTTGGTTGAATTTAATGATGAAGAATCATGCTACAGATATAAATGTTTCTGATCATTTGCTTAAAGATCTAATATATGTACTTTCTCGTCAAAGTCTTGTGTAGAAACAGCTATTTTCTTGTACTTTCAAAACAACAATAATATAAAACGTGCAGTAATTAGATTCATCTTTGTGCTTTGCTTAAAGCCCCTTTTATATATAAAGGTAAACCATACATTTATTGTAAAGACAGGTGAATTTCCCCTAGACTAATGCTATTTTCAAAATTATTTGAAAATTAAGGACAAATATGTCTTTGACATTGGGCTTCCCTGTTGGCTCAACAGTAAAGGATCTGCTTGCAATGCAGGAGATGTGGGTTCAGTCCCTGAGTTGAGAAGATTTTCTGGGAAAGGAAATGGCAACTCGCTCCAGTATTCTTGCCTGGGAAATCCTATCAACAGGGAAGCCTGGTGGGCTACCGTCCATGTAATCACAAAAGAGTCAGGCATGACTAAATAACAACCCCACCAACAACAACGTCTTTGACATCAGTAGTGAGTACCTAGAAAATCAAATGTTAGAAAAATTATTTCTAGAGATTTAGAGATTATTACTCTTAGAGTTTTAAAATCGAGTTACCCATGTATATTTTTCCTTCAGTGTCACAGATGCAAAGTTTAATCACTGTCTCTACATGATGTGAAGAGTTGAATTTCATTTTCCATTGACTGCAAAAAGGTCAGAACAGATCTGACCGAATTTGATAAATTTGTGAAGTGAACAACATTAAATTCATTCATTGCTGCTAGGGGCTGTAGAAGTACTAAAATGGAGCAGCAGAGAGAAAGAGGACCAATAATCAGATAAGCAGAGAGCTCTAATTAAAGATGTAAAGCAAGGGGAACAGAGGTTGCAGGCAACACAGGGGCAGGAAAGATACTCAGGGTTTTCAAACACAAACTCAGGGTCAAGGGATAGGAAGGCAGGTGAGTCAACGGTGTCCCACTGCTGATGCTAATTAACTAGTCATCCCAGAATAGAGTGGCAAAATAATCATTATATGGAGCTCACAGTCTGTGTGGGTCTGGAGTTTAGATCGGGCACAGAATAGATGATGTGTTTCTGGTGCATGTTTGGGTTCTGACAACATGAGACTTTTTGCTTGAACATTAGATAACTCCCAGGTTCACCTGTGGACTGACTTCCCTATCGCTTAAGTGGTAAAGAATCTGCTTGGAATGCAGGAGATCTGGGTTTGATCCCTGGGTCAAGAAGATCCCTTGGAGAAGGAAATGGCAACCCACTCCAGTATTCTTGCCTGGAGAACCCATGGACAGAGGGGTCTAGTGGGCTACAGTCCCATGGGGTCACAAAGAGTCAGATATGACTAAGTGACTAACAGACACCCAGGTTCACCAGGACAAACTGTGCCACGGAAGAACAAGTGAGACTGGAGATCTTTCTGTAACCATGATTAGAAAATAAAGGTACCTCGATCAGAAAGGAGGGCAGAAAAGCTGTGCTGGATTATCTGGCTAAGGGAATACTGTTGTCCTGCCTGATAGCAATCCATTTTATTAGGCTTGAAGCACATATTTCTATACAGAAGTATCCATACCTCACAAGCACTTACCTTGTGTTTAGTTAGCAGGTTATTACATCCTTAGTTATGTATTAACTATTTCAAAACATGCTAACATAAGCTTAACACAGAGACTGGCCTGAAAGTGAAAGGCCCTCATTCATGTCCAACTCTGAGATTCCATGGACTATAAAATCCATGGAATTCTCCAGACAAGAATACTGGAGTGGGTGACCTTTCCCTTCTCCAGGGGATCTTCCCAACCCAGGGATCGAACCCAGGTCTCCCACATTGCAGGCAGAGTCTTTACCAGCTGAGCCACAAAGGAAGCCCAAGAATACTGGAATGGGTAGCCTATCCCTGCTCCAGCAGATCTTCCTGACACAGGAATCAAACCTGGGTCTCCTGTATTGCAGGCAGATTCTTTACCAGCTGAGCTATGAGGGCTGGCCTGAGCAACCTGTTTTATCAAGATATTGTTGTTCATTTGCTGAGCCGTATCTGATTCTTTGTGACCCTATGGATTGCAGCACACCAGGCTTCCTTGTCCTTCACTGTCTTCCAGAGTTTGCTCAAACTCATCCATTAAGCTGGTGATAAATTCACCCCCCTAANGCATTGCAGGCAGATTCTTTACCAACTGAGCTATGAGGGCTGGCCTGAGCAACCTGTTTTATCAAGATATTGTTGTTCATTTTCTGAGCCGTATCTGATTCTTTGTGACCCTATGGATTGCAGCACACCAGGCTTCCTTGTCCTTCACTGTCTCCCAGAGTTTGCTCAAACTCATCCATTAAGCTAGTGATAAATTCACCCCCCTAATATATATATATACATTTCCAAGGTTTTCAGTATATTTAAGTCAACCATCACCACAGCTGTCTAATTCCAGATTATTTTCATCACACTGAGAGGTAACCTCATACTCATAAGCAGTTACCACCCATTTGACCCTCCTTCCAGGCTCTGGAAACTGCTAATCTGCTTTCTGTCATCATGGTGTTGCTAGTGGTTTTACTCAGTAAGTTGTGTCTGACTCTTGGTGACCCCATGGACTAGCCCACCGGGCTCCTCTGTTCATGTGATTTCCCAGGCAAGAATATGGAGTGAGTTGCCATTTCCTTCTCCAGGGTATCTTCCTGACCCAGGGATTGAACCCACGTCTCCTGCATTGCAGAATGATTCTTTATCACGGAGCCACCAGGGAAGCCCTTCTGTCATCATAAATTTGCCTATTTGGGACACTTAAATTATATAAAATGTAGGCTTTGCACCTGACTTCTTTCACTTACATGTTTTCACTGTTCGTGTTGTAGCATGCGTCAGTATTTCACTCACTTTTATGATTGTTCTCCCATTATATATTGATAGGTAGATGTCATTTTGTTTCTTCACTTAACAATTGATAAACATTTGGATTTTTTAATCAACTTTTTTGGCTGTTATTAATAATGTTATGAACATTCATGCACAAATTTTTATGTGGTTGTATGTTTTCAGTTCTTTCCACCCTAAGAATGGAATCGTTAGGTCGTATGGTAACCTAACCGTGTTTAACCTCCTGAGGAACTGCCAAATTGTGTTTCCAAGTGGCTGCTCCATTTTACATTCTACATTTCTACCAGCAGTGTATGAGAATTTCAATTTCTCCACATTATCACTAAAATTTATTGTTGCTCTCTTGTTGATCAAAGCCATCCTAGTGAGAATATAATAATACATCATTGCAGTTTTGATTTGAGTTTCTTTCATTACTAATGTCGGAGAAGGCAATGGCACCCCACTCCAGCACTCTTGCCTGGAAAATCCCATGGATGGAGGAGCCTGGTGGGCTGCAGTCCATGGGGTTGCTAAGAGTCATGACTGAGCGACTTCACTTTCATTTTTCACTTTCATGCATTGGAGAAGGAAATGGCAACCCACTCCAGTGTTCTTGCCTGGACAATCCCAGGGACGGGGGAGCCTGATGGGCTGCCATCATGGGGTCGCACAGAGTTGAACACGACTGAAGTGACTTAGCAGCAGCAGCAGCATTACTAATGATGTCCAGTATCTTCTCATATACTCATTGGTCATTTGTATATCTTCTTTGGATAAATATCTACTCAGTATTTTTTTGCCCATGTTAAAATTGGATTATTAATATTTTTGTTATTTATACATTCTCAATACTAACTCCTTCTTGGATACATAATTCACCAATATTTTCTCTCACTTGTTGGTTATTTCACTTTCTTGATGGGGTCCTTTGAAGCACAGACTTTTTTTTTTTAAATTAAGCCAAAATTGTGTGTGTGTGTTTTTGTAATTTTAGTGTCATATCAAGAAACTAAACCAAATTTGCCTAAAGCAAATTCACAGAATTTTATCCCAATGTTTTCTAAGATTTTTAGAATTTTAGCTCTTGTATATAGATCTTTGATTCATTTCGAGTTAGTTTTTTAAGTGGCATACATTAGAGGTTCAACTTCCATCTTTGCATGTGGACATCCAATTATCATAGCATCATATTGGCGTGTTGAAAAGTACTATTTTCCCTACTGAAGTTTCTTGACATCCTTGTTAAATTTCAGGTGATCATAAATGTAAGGATTTATACCTTGAGTTTTAATTCTATTCCATTTATATATGTGTCTGTCCAGTACTACACTGTTTTGATTATTCTAATGGGGTACAAAGTTCTGAACTGAGAGCTGTGAGTCCTCTAACTTGGTTTTTTTTTTTTTTTTTTTTAAAGATGTTTCTGACTATTCTGGGTCTCTTTCATTTCCTTGTATATTTTAGGATGTACTTAACAATTTGTGTAAAAGTGGAAAAAATAAACTACAGGATTTTGTTAGGAAATTCATCAAATCTGTAGGTGATTTCGGGTGTTACTTCCACCTTTACAATATTAAGCTGTAGTTTCCAATCCATTTACATAGGAAGTCTTTCCTTTTATTTAGGTGTTCTTTAATTGTTTTTAACATATTTTGTAAGTTTGGGTATATAACTTGTACTTACCTTAATAAATTAATTGTTGTTAAGTATTCTATTTTTAATATGTGAATATTTTCTCATAATAAAAATTTTTGATTCATCATTGTGAGGATATAGAAGGACTATTATTTTTTTTATTTATCTTGTACCTGCAACCTAATAAACATACATTAGCTCAAATAATTTTTTTGGTAGATTCCTTTGGGTTTATTTATTTGGGTTTTTTATTTCATCTGTGAAAAGAGTGTTTTGATTTTTCAGTATGAATCCTTTCCCCTACCTCCTATTTTTGTGCCCTAATACTCTACCTTAAACCTCCAGTATATTTAATAGAAGTGACATGTGTGGGCATCTTCATTTGTTTGTGATTTTAAGGGGAAAGCATTCAGTATTTTACCATTAGTTTGCAATAGTTGGTAGAGAATTGATGTTGCTTTTAAGTACTTGGTTGAATTCACCAGCAAAGCCATCTGATATAAATCTATTCAGACTTTCTATCTTTTCTTGAGTCAGTTTCACTGTTTGTTTTCTTTTTTATTTTCTAGGAATTTGTCCATTTCATTTAGGCAGTCTAATTTATTGGCAGGCAGTTGGTTATTATATTCCCTGGTAATGCTTCTTATTTTTGTGACATCAGTAGTAATGATCTCAAGTCCTGGTTTTAGTCTCTTGTCTTTTTTTGTTGCTGTGTTGAACTAAAAGTTTTCCATTAAACAAAAAATGTATTTATTTGGCGGCATCAGGTCTGAGTGGCAGCATGAGGGATCTTCGCTGTGGCATGTGGGCTCCAGAGTTGTGGTCTCAGTAGCTGTAGACTAGGTTTAGTTGCCCTGCAGCATGTGGGATCTTAGTTCCCCAACCAGGGATTGAACCCACGTCCCCTAAATCAGGAGGTGGCTTCTTAACCACTGGACCACCAGGGAAGTTCTTGGTTTTTAAATTTTATTGATATATACAGAGAGCCATTTTTAAAGTTTTGTTGATTTTCTCCATTATTTTTCTAATATTTATTTCCTCTCTAATTTTTATTATTCTTTCTTTTTTGCTTTAGATTTAGTTTGCTAATTTCTATTTTTAAGGTAGAAAATGAGGTTATTGATACTTGACTTATCTTCTTTTTAAATTAATAGCTACAAATGCCTGTATTTCTTCTATTACGTTTAGCTGCATCTCATAAGTTTTGGTATGCTGTTTTTATTTTCCTCCATTTTGAAGTATTTTCCAATATCCCTTGTGATTTCCGTGCTGACATATTAGTTACCTAGGAGTGTTAATTTCTATGTACAATTGACCTGTGGACAAAATGAGTTTGAACTGCACAGATCCATTATACATGGGTTTCTTTCAGTAATAAATACTACAATATTTTATGATCCAAGGTGGATTAAATCTTCAAATGTAGACCCTAGGCTACAGGGGAATCTCAATTACCAAAGTCATGACTATAAGTTTAATGTTCATTTTGACTTTGTGGAGGGTCAGTACCTCAAC